>PVIH01010921.1:0-58050 GCA_004025045.1 Sigmodon hispidus
TATGATGATCCCTATAGTATGTAGTTTTATACCTAGTTTAGAACCTTCCTATTTAGACAAAACGGGGAGATGTAGCGGGAAATCAGGAACTGTATATGTGAACGATCACGTCATAGGAATGGAGACGAGCTGGGCGTGGTTAACTGAAAAGGATTCCGGAAGTAGACCTTCGAGGGAGGGGACCAGGACAGGAAGTCGTTATTCTCTCACGAGAGTTCCCCGACCGAGTGCGCAGTTCGCTCCAGCTGCCCGGGAGTTCGGACGTACGGCGTGGGGATGAAGAATCTTCCTTAGAAAGGCTCCGGCGTGCTGCAACCTCATCCTGTCATCTTCTCCTAAAACCGGCTCTGTTTTGTAAGCTATTTTCTCCAAATAAACCCTGTTTAAAAACATATCTCAGGGCGGGTTTTTACCGCGATATCCTTTCCCTCCTCCCAGTCTCCCCAAGTCCTTGCACAGCCCACCCCATCCCTCATGTATTCCTCAAGGAGGGCAAGGAGTCCCATGGTGGATCAGTTCAGTCTGGCATATCCAGCTGAGGTAGGTCCTAGTGCCTCATCCTAGTATTAAGTCTGAGGAAGGTGTTCCTTTGTAGGAAATGGGCTTTGAGATGTCAGTTCATGAAACAGAAACATAGACAAAGGAATCAGGATCATGAGAAAGAGCCCCAAAAAGTGTTATTTGACTGGAGCTATTGGGAGCTGACTTAGAAACTATCACTAAGGAACCTTCAGGGAAAGAAAATAAACCCTCCAAAAGTAGACAATTGTCAAATGACATGGGCAGTTTGTGGAGCCTCTTGCAGTAGGATCAGACTATGTTCCTGGTTCATAAACTGATGTTTGATTTTTAAATAACAAGGTTTGATGCTATAAAACTATGACTTAAATAACAAAGTGTATTATACAACTCATTTTTACAATTTTATGATTCTTATGAGTTAACCTTCTCAAACACTAAAATGGTCATTTTTACAAATTCTTTTGGCACAACCCTCGGGGAAAATATCACTTCAGATCATTCTCTCTTCTCCATATCTCCCCATCCCCCACTCCATGGGCAGGCGGTGATTGTTTCTGATAGCCTTTTTTTACTAAATGATCTTACATATCTGTGTATATATATGTAAATATATCTTGCTAAGTATATATTTATAGATAAATCACACACAAGTAACTAAAAGATCCTTCTATCTGTTGCCTGTGGTAGTAAAGGGTAGATAGCTCTGTGTCAAAAGCTTTCACATTTTAAATTGGTTTTATTTGATGAAGAGGAAACAGTGATAATTGAGGCTAGAAGAAGAGACAAAGATAAAATCAGTTTAATATAATAATTAAACAGGTGAAAATTGGATTAGTAAGGTGACTCCACTTAAGAAAATATATTTTGATTAGTGTGAAACATATTCATATATAAATTAATGGTAGCTGGATCAGTGACAAAAGCATATCCTAATAACAATATTGTTAAAACCTTAAAAATTATTTTACATTTATAATGGTTTACATTTGAAAAATTATCTCTACTAATTTCTGGCATCCATAAAAAAGTATATAAACATTATGTGAAATCATCCTAAAGTATATGAACTTCACATCCAATTATTCTAAAGAAGATACTCAACACAGGGAAATATGTTACTAACTTAAAGGTCAATAAATATGGCATACATTATTTTGTACTAATGCAGATGGAGCAGGTTAATTTATATATTACTGCAATGATGTTCTTTTTGCTTGTTGAATGTGGCTTTGTTGATGTGGGGGAAGGGCTCCCTAAAAAAACTTGGGTGACTAAGAATTATTACACCTTAACCTCAAGATGTAAGTGGAATGATAATGGAAAAATAATATTCTGTTGAAATCTCTGGAGATTGTACTTTGTGATATGTAATTGGAAAGGCCCAGAAACTCAATGTACCAATCTCCAAATCAAGATTGCCAGGCATAGAATAATGTGCACACTCCAAGTTCATCTTAGAATGCTAATCAATAACACAGGAGAAATAAAAAGCTACCTTACATTTGAAAATTCTACCAGACTAAACCTTTTTTGAAGAAGATAGAAAAGCCCACAACATTTATGGTGTTCATTTTAAATAACAAGGTATGTGTGCTATTTAATTTTTCTTTATTACATTTAAAGTCTATTAAATTTTAGATGTAAAGATTTTGCAAGTGACTTAAGAGTCTAATTATGAAAAGTACAATGGAAGAATCTTTTAAATATATCTATTATCTGCCAATATGAGGTTAATTACCTATAGCAAGTACCATAGCATAATTACTATCATTTCACAACAGAATGATAATCTGATAAGTAAATAAAATTTTTACCCAGAAAAGTAATTTTAATACATAGTGTTATCAAATTAAATCTGTTATCTCTTACAAAATATTTTCTCTAAAGCTCCACAAAATATTCTCACTAGCAATCTACACACAAACAATCACACACACTAAACATATTTCGCACTAATTTATATAAACACATGAATGATTAGGCCTGGGTTTTAAAAAATTTAATAAATTTTAAAATATATGCCTCTGACCTGAAATAATACAAAAATTATGTAGAAACACACTTGGAATTGTACAAAGAGGTTTAACTGTTTCAAAGATTGAGTATTTGCCATTTTGAGATAGAGCCTTCAGAGCCAATAATTCTAATATAAAATATACCCTTGCTCTTGTTTAAATTCTCCGAACCGTCACCAGGGCCCTTCTCCTTATTGTCTTCTTCCATGATACAGCGTGAAGCGGCCAGAAAAGAAATGACAATACCAATTTTCAAGCCTGGAACCCAGCTGAGACCAGCTGACAAAGGTATTTTTGATAAAACATACAGGAAGAACCTGCATCAAGATTGCTTTCACCTTGAGCAGCAGGAACCCTCTTCAGTTTTGAAATCTGCAATATCACAAACATAATTGACCTGGCACATACTGTCCTTGTGGCTTTAGCAGTAAAACACATCTCATTCAATTCAGTTGATCTCTTCTTAGATTATAGACTATCTACATATCTACCTACCTCTATGCACTCTTACACTGTCTTATGTAATAGTACATGGTAAATATAGTGGCATCTAATTTAATATCAGAATTTCTTATTTAACTTTGTACATTTCAAAACATTGATTATGCTTTTTCTTATATTTGATGAGACTTTTCTTATTTTATGCAACATTAATTATTTTTATATTTATGTTCTTGGGAAGTAGAGAATTCATTCATATTAATCTCAAAATTATCCCAACTATGATTTACTCCTT
Organism: Sigmodon hispidus; assembly: GCA_004025045.1. NCBI lineage: Eukaryota > Metazoa > Chordata > Mammalia > Rodentia > Cricetidae > Sigmodon > Sigmodon hispidus. The sequence goes on from PVIH01010921.1 coordinate 3,274, forward strand.
GATTAAAAAATGATGTAATTCCAAGAACATTTTTGCATGAAATTGATTGGATTGGAGTTGCAGTACAAATATTTTTATAACAACTTCTAAGTTTTTTTGTCTTCTATTTGAATTTGATAAGAAATTTTTCTAAAGAAGTCATCAGAAACCAAATTGAGTAATTTCTATGTCCCAGATCTTGCTGTTTTCAATATTAAGAAAAATACTGGTTTTTTATTATCTTTTCTTCAGGTTTATATCTTTCATCTTGCTTTTGGATTTCACTCTATAAACAGTCAAAAAAATCAAATACAGAAAAACAGCAAAGAAAACTACAGTCATTTATATTATCGTTTATTAGAAAGACCCTGAAAACTGTTTGTATTTGGAGGTTCACTAATTCCTGTCATGGTTAGAATACATGTGTTGAGAAATTTATCATATCTTGAGATCATTATATTGAGTTAAACAAGCCAGACACACAAAGAAATATATTCCATGGTAGCCATCATATATAGCATCTTCAGGAAAAAATGACTTGGGATATGAGAGCTCAACAATTATTACCAGAGGCTACAGAGAGTTGGGTGCTAAAAAATGTGGAATGGTTAATCAATGGTGTAAGTTAGACAGCAAAAATTGCTATGCTAGAGAGTAGTAATTATAGATAACAGTAATCTATAGTGGACATTTCAAACCATTAGAAAATGAGTTTTCCTTTTAATATTGAAAACAGGAAATGTGTGAAGCCATAATTGTATTCAAATACAAACGCGTGTTTCACATGTCAAAAAATCACATAATACTCATTAACATGTACAACATGTATAGGTGTATGTGTATCAAAACAAAACAAATTAAAATAAGGAAGTATATATACTGCCTATGCAGTTACATTATGCTAATTATCTGTGTGGCTAGAGAAGCATAGAAAGATAAATTTACTGGAAAATCTGAAGCAGATATCAGATATGTCATGAGAGAAAGCAACTGCAACAAAATAAGTAAAAAGTGGCCAGTGTGGTAGTTAGGTTGTTTAACATTCGGGACTCCAGAGGTTTGATCCACAGTATTCCATAAATCCAGCATGCTGGCACAATGCTGTCATCTCAGCATATTTGTGACATAGAGAAAAGAAAAGTTCAAGGTTATCTTCAGCTACAAAGAGGAGATTGAGGTCCTATTTGGATACTGGGAATCATGTTTTGTTGTTGTTTGTTTGTTTGTTAAGGAAACAAAGGATAGAATGTACTGCAACAGTGCTTGGCTCCTTCTCAACATTCTTTTCTCAAGTCTTAGATTTTATCAATACCTGTCTATACCCTTGCCTCCAACATCAAATGATAGTTCATTTCTGTGCAAAATATGTCGTTTTATTTTCTGCTTAAATTATGTTTATGCAAAATCTAAATCTCCTAAATCTACAATGTCTTTCTGTACATATTAAAAGAAGAAGCTTGGATAGATGTTTCAAAAGTGTTTGAACTGTGATTTTAGCAAATCTTCTATTTCTTGAAATAAGCACCACATGTTATTTTAAACATCGAATGTGTGAACTTGAAACTTACACGAGGTGTTAGGGGACAGCTACATTACTGGTACTCTGGAACACTTGTTACTCACTGTCTCCTGTTCTCAGGAGTCACATATATCCTCTCTCATTTCTGCTTACATGAAAGTGAACTGAGCAATGTTTCTCTAAAACTTATCTCTATGAGAAATACTATTTGTTACAAGAATAAAGGAATTATATTTCTATTTATCCACTCCTACTTATTGGCTACATTTTTACTAGATTTTGATGAGATAGGAACAGCAAAAAATATTACAGAATATACCCAGAAAATGTAAAATACTAAAAGTATATAAAATTATTGATAGTAAAATGTAAAGCCAAACAAAATGATTAGTTCAGAAAAAATAAACGTTGCAAATATATACCAAAAATATAAAAGTTTCCTGGCATAGCTCAGGGCCATGTTTAATACTAATTATTTTCCTTTAGTAAAATGCAAAATAATTGAGTGTATTAATTATTCCATGTCAATCAAAACAATAGTAATTTTTAAAGTTGCCTACTAAATGTGACTAGAATTTATTGCTTTAGTTGCTAGAATGGGGAATAATAGAAAACTGTGTTCAGAACAAAAAGTTTCTAAATTTTGTAATACGCTGCCATGAACCAACATATATAATTTTATAGTGTATTTTTCTTATCATAAGACAGAGGAAACGGTAAATTTGCCACACTTTATCTCTTAAGCATTGTTTACTTTTTTCCACAGTTTTCCTGAAGTCAGCTTTTTCACTTAATTTATTTGATTCAATCCTATATGTACTAGTATTTATGTTAGTAAAATAATAAAATTCTAAAATCTTCCTCTTTATCCTTGCTTTGTCATAGCTACCTCCGTGCTACCATGTCAAAATTATTTCCCTCTCACTGGTTAAACTGCTTTGCATGTTGTGCAAAGTCAGAAAGATAAATTACTTTGAAATTCATGAACAGTCTGAATGGATGTGTTTCCAATGCTCTTGTAAATAGCACAATATATAACTTTGTCTAGTGGAATATAAAACCTTTCACTCAATAATACTTTACTATTTTACTCTTTGTCCTATATGTCTGTGTCCATCTCATCATTCACCCTATTCACCTAAGACAAAAGGAGACTCTGTGACATATAGTCTTTACAACTTTTTCCTAGTGGTTGGTTTGCAAGAACTTCCTCATTATCAGATGTGATAGAAGAGAGGTACTCATTGCCTGATTGATTGTGGATGTTTTGTCAATATTTCTAATACATAATGCTGAAGACCTTCTTGAAATACCATTACTCAGACAACAGAAAGATTCTCTGTCTTTTCTGAGAAGTCACATCTATATCACCATGAAGCCCTTGTAATCAGAATTTTCAAGAACTGTGAAAGGTCAAAGGGTAATTGCAATTTATAATTTACACTATGACTGGTCTTCAAACATTGAACAAAAGCAGAACTCTTAGATTGAAAACAAAAGACAATTTACTACTCGCTGTGATGGTAATTTCAGTTATTTATTTGCTCTGTTTTCCCAAGATTAAAAAAACTACATCATGGCATAATTATAGTAGACCATTTGGTTACTTTAACAGATACCTGAGGTTGGGTGCTTTATAAAGACAATTTTTATCTTTTTCATAATTTTTGAAAATCAGAGTCCAAAGTCAGATGTTTTAATTCTTTTTTGTTTTGTTTTCCAGGAAGACTGCACAAAGGAAAAGGGAAAGGGCTATATGCATAAGGAGCCTACTGCAGGGTCAGACTTGCTTTATAATAATAACGTTATGACATGGGAAGTAACTCACCCATCAAGAACAGGATATATTTACTAGCAACTATGCTCAACTTAAAAGATTCACCACCTCTACTTTTTTATGCTGGGACCTAACTTCCCTCATCTTTCAGAGAAGTAAAGGCAGCAACAATCTGATCCTAGCATCAAAGCTAGCAATTCCCACATATACAATTGAGTACACTTCCTTGATTAGAACCTATGATCATGAAACCTGGATGTTAACAGAGTCACTAGCAAAGCAATCTAATTTTTCCATAAAGAACTCATCACTTACAGTATGTAAGACAGTAAATACATTTGAAACCTTATTCCAGAAGAATGAGACTCACTCTTTTAATAAATGGCAGAGAACAAGTGGCAAGAGAAGCACAACTCATTAATGTCAAAATATAATAAAAGCTCATGTACACACACACACAAACCTGGACAAAAAAGAGAAAAGAATTGACAAATTTACATAGACATTTTAGTATTCCTTCTATCAAATACACAGGATAGATGTAAAGTACTCAGTAAAGGCAGAAAGCATTAACACTACCAACAAAACTGACCAACTCATCATCCATTTCACACCCTATAAAATACTACTCCTCTACACAAATCATTGTCAGAGCTTGGCAACAAGCACCAAAAGTCACTCTTTTTTAGGCATAAGAGAAACCTCCATATATTTAATAGGAATACATTTACAAAAGGTCTTTGCATTTAGAACATAAAATCACACTAAAAATTCACAAAGCATAAAATTCTAAAAGATTCCTAATATTTTGGAGGTATAGCTTTGTTGGAAATTGTATAGCCTTGATGGAGGAAGTATGCCTCTCTAGATAAAGGCATTAAGGTCTCATATATGCTCAAACCATACACCGTATTTCAGACCACTTCTGGTTGACTGAAAATAAGATGCAGGACCCTTAACTTCTCCAGAACTGTGTCTACTTGTACACTGCCATGATTGCCACTATAATGATAATAGACTAAGCCTCTGAAACTGTAAGTCAACACCTCAACTATTTTTTTTTTTACAAGAGTTCCTATAGAAATGGCATCTCATCACAATAGAAACCCTAACTAAGACAGATGTTGGTACCAGAGACTGAGGTATTGTTGTAATAGGAGTGTTAATGCTTCTTTTCTTTTTTTTAAGGAGTATGGATCTCAGGTTTGTGGATTAGGAAAGCCAGTATGGATGTCAGGTTTGTCAGGATGACAGTGGTTCTGAGTGTGATTTGAACTATGCATAGGAGGTTCAGGAGTTTTCAGAAGAGAAGAATTTTATGTTGTTTATGTTCTTGCAATAGTTTGACCAAGAAAGTTGCTGTATTTTGCTCTTGTCCAAACAGTCTGCCTGAGTGAAGAGATATTTATTAATTCTGTTCGCAGAAGAAATCTTGAACCTACCTAGTATTGCCTCTGTTGTGTGATTTTTACTGGTTGCCCTTATGAAAATTTATAACAAAAAGAAGAAAGCTAAACAAGAAATAATATTTGTGGAGAAAATGAGCACCAGAGAAGAGAATAAAGTTATGACCTGTATTCAAGCAGATAAATAGATTAATAAATGCAATGAAGGGAATGATGACCTTAAGACAAGATCCCACTCTTCTAAATTTCTAATTTTCATAAAGGAATTAAAGAAAAGCTTAGGGCTGGGCATAGTGGTACATTTTGTTAATCTCAGTACTCCAGAGGATGAAGCTGGCAGATTTCTGAGTTTGTGGCTTGCCTGGCACACAGATCCCATTTCAGGATAGTCAAGTTTAAGCAGTAAAGGTAACCATGAAAAATAGAAATCTAGTAAAGAATAAATTGCACAGGAAGGGGGCCATGTTCTAACCTCAGTAAGCAGTAGAAATTAGCCACTTCAGGCTGCTGGTTCTGACTATAGAATTTAGAATAGAAGAAAGGATTTATCAACTTTTCCTCCTTCATTAAGGAAAGCTACTGAAGCCAGGCATGAGTCAGAGGTCTTTCTTAATGAGAAAGGCCATTGCAAGAAGATGTAAGTTAAATCCTGTGTTGCTTGGAGACTCTGTGATGTTGGAGATGCCAAAGCCATGGAATGTCTGCTGAGGAGAGTTTCTAAACAGAGTGGAACATGTCAGAGGAGCAGCAGGTAGCTCTTGAGCTTAGAATGGTCAATTGTGTGTTAAGCTACTAACTCCTTGGTTCTCCTTCATTTCCTAAACTTATAAATGCTAGTCATTACAGTAATAGGAACCTACTGAAGGAAAATAAGTATGTTGCATTATACACTCAGAAAGGATTTGCAGTTCTGAAGAATGCTTTGACATTACAAATGGACATGCAGAGTTCAGAAGTTCTGGGTTGGTTTTTGGTCTTGCTTTGGTCCTCACTGTGCTTCTTTCCTGCATTTTCAAACAGTAATGTAAATATTTTACCATTATATGTTAGAAGCATGTGACCTTCTTTTTGATTTTTATTTTGTAGGGAATTACAGATAAGAGATTGTACAAATCTCAGAAGAGACTTTAAAATTTAGATTTACATAATTTTGAGACTGTTATAAACTATGGGCATATTTGAAATCAGACTGAAGGCATTTTTTGTTATGATATGGCTAGACAATATTGGAATAAAATGTGGTGGTTTGAAAAAAATATGGTCTCCAAGGTGAGTCACATTATTAGGAGCAATGGCTTTATTGGAGAAGGTATGACCTTATTGGGCAAATGATGTCACTTTGGAGGCAGGTTTTGAGGTCTTATATATGCTCTAGTCATGTCCAATGTTTTGTACCACTTCCTGTTGTCTGAAAAATAAAATATAAGACCCTCTGAAAGATAAAATATAAGACCCTCGGTTACTTCTCCAGTAGCATGTCTGGCTGCACACTACTAGGCTTCTATCTAGAATGGTAATGGACTAAACCCTTGAAACCATTACCTGAATTAAATGTTTTTTTTCCTTGAATAAGAGTAGATGAGGAGGTCATGATATCTCTTCACAACCATAGAAACCCTAACAAAGACAGAATCCTACTTAATGTCTTCATCTAGAGTTGGTATTAACACTCTCTCTAGAACCAACCAAATGTTGATTAGTAGTTTCATATATAAATTAAAGAAAACATAAAATATCACACATGGTAAAGCTTAGTTCAAAACCCTAGGATGAACTTTTCATACTCTCTCACACATATGCTAAATTTACAATATAAGTAGTACATGATACTCAGGTAAAAGGTACAGAGAAATGAAACATTTTCAGTACTCTTGAAGATGTCTTTTTTCTAAAAATATTTTGACTAGAGACATAGAACAAAGGGAATATCATTGAACTTAAATGAAATTGAAGTTTTCTTTAAATCTAGTCTTTGCATAACTAAGATCTTAATGGAACAGAAGATTTTGGAGGTGTAAAGGAGAATGGTTGCACATTCACTTCTTTGATTGAGTTTTTTTTTTTTTTCTATTTTGGTCTGTTGATTTGTATTTTAATTTTTTTCTTTTTTAGTTTTATATCTCACCCTAAGTTTCCTCTTCTTCTTCTCTTTCCAATTTCTCCATCTAGCTTCACTCTACCACCTTATCCACTCCTCCACTGTTTCTTTTCAGAAACAGGCAGGCCTGCTATGGATATCACCCATCCAAGATATATCAAGTTGCAGTGTGACTAGGTACCTCCTTTTCTATTAAGGCTGGATGAGGCAACTCAGTAGGAGGGATGGATTCCAAAAGCAGGCACCATAGTCAGAAATAGCCCTTGCTCTTACTTTTTAAAGTCTCACAAGAAGAGTACATTACCATAACTATAACATATGCAGAGGGCCTTGGTCAGTTTCATGGATGATGCTGGTAGTCAGTTTAATCTCTGTTAGCTATTCTGTGTCAAGGTTTGTTGATTTTGTGGTATTTCCTCATGGTTTTCTTGACTTGTCTGGCTCTTAAAATTTTCTGCCCTGCCCCTCTTCTATAGAATTATCAGAGCTCCATCTAATGTTTGGTTGTGGGTTTGCATGTGTTTCCATCAGTTGCTCAGTGAAGCTTTTCTAATGACAGTTGAGGTAGGGACCAATCTATGAGTACAGCAGAATATTATTAGGCATCATTTAATTGAGAATTTCCTTCTCTATATCTTTTTTTTTGCCAGACATGTTTGATTCTATTATAGGTCTCTGGATTATTTTGTCTTTGGGTCATGACCAAAGGGTGAACACCCTCTCAAAGTATAGATTGCCAGCTAGGCCAGTCAAAAGGTTTGTGGCTAGCTTGGTGTAGCAACCCTCCACTGGAAGCCTTGCCTGGTTACAGAAGTTGGGTAGTTCAGGCTTCATATGCTTTGTTTCTAAGAGACTTAGTTTAGGTCACCATTTTTCTAGATTTTTAGTTCAGCTCAAAGATGTCTTCAGATTCCAGATGTCTCTTTCTTCTCTCTCTCTCTCTCTCTCTCTCTCTCTCTCTCTCTCTCTCTCTCTCTCTCTCTCTCTCTCTTTTCTCCTGACTTGATTTCTTTTTTCCCTCCCCATTCCCCTTCCAGACTTCTCCAATCCTATTCACTGATAATGTTCTGTTTTTCCTTCACAGTGAGATTCATATATCCCCCATTGAACCCTCCTTTCTACTGAGCTTCTCTGGATGTGAGGATCTGAGTGCTGAGAAAAAGGTATATTCATTTGTGTTTGGGTAGAAATTTCTGAATATATCCATTTGAGTCATAAAACTGTTGAGTTTCTGTCTGGTAGACCTATCCATTAGTGAGAGTGGGATATTTAAGTCTCTCACTATTAATTTGTGGGATTTGATATGAGATTGAAGCTTTAGTAGTATTTCTTTTTTATATCTGGGTACCCTTTTGTTTTGGGCATACATTTTCAGGATTGAGATATTTTCTTGGTATATTTTTCCTGAGATAAAAAAGTAATGACCTTCCTGGTCTCTATTGATTGATTTTAGTTTGAAGTCTATATTGTTAGATATTAGGATGGCTATACCAGCTTATTTCTTAGGTACATTTGATTGGGAAGTCTTTTCCCACTCTTTACTCTGAGTCATTGTCTGTCTTTGGAGTTGAGGTTTGTTTCCTATACGCAGCAAAAGGATAGATTTTGGTTTTGTATCCATCATGTTGGTGTGTCTTTGTATAGGTGAATTTTGATCATTGATATTAAGAGATATTATTGACCAGTAATTGATCTTTCCTGTTTTTTGGGGTGGTAGTCTGTATTTGTGCTTTCCTTTTTGTCCCCCCACCCTGTGGAATTATTTAGTGCTTGTTGTTTCATGGGTGTATCTAGCTTCCTTACTACTGCTTTTTGTAGGACTGGACTTGTGGATATGTGTTGTTTAAATTTGGTTTAGTTGTGAAGTGAAATATCTTGTTTACTCCATATATGGTGATTGATAGTTTTGCTGGATATAGTAGTCTAAGCTAGTAACAACGGTCTTTTAGTGTCTGTATAAAATTTGACCAGGTCCTTTTAGATTTTATTGTTTCCATTGAGTGATCTGGTGTTATTCCAATGGGTCTGCCATTTTAAGTAAATTAGCTTTTTTTCTTGTATTCCTTTTTTTCTGTAATTTTAGTGGCTTTTTTATTATGTGGTAAGCAGACTATTTTTGGTCTAGTCTACTTGATGTTTTGTAAGCTCCTTATATCTTTATAAACATTTTCTTCTTTAGGTTGGGGTAGTTTGCCTCTATGATTTTGTTGAATACATTTTCTATGCCTTGCCTGTTATTCTTTTTTTTTTCAATTCTAATTATTTTTATTCTTAGGTTTGGTCTTTTTATGGTATCTCTTATTTCCTGGATGTTTTGTGTTAGGACTTTTTTGGATTTGGTGTTTTCTTTGACCGGCATTTCTATTTCTACTTTTGAGTCTTCCACTGCACATATTTTCTCTTCCATTCTTTTACATCTGTACTTCCAGTTTGTTTTTTCAGATTATCTATTACCAACATTGCCTTGGCTTGTGTCTCCTTTATTTCTTCTATTTCAATTTTTACATCTGGACATGTTTTCTTCACCTGTTTGATTGCTTTGGCTTGATTACCTTATATTTACTTTCTTTGTAAGATTTTGTTGATCTCTTCCAGTTTTTTTTTTTGTTTGTATCTTCTTTTATTTATTTAAGGGATTTTTTTATATCCTCTTTTAAGGCATTTATTATCTTCATAAAGTTGTTTTTAAGGTCATTTTTTTTTTCTGTTTCTTCTGCATTGCTATATTCAACTCCTGTTGTCATAGAACTACCAGACTCTGGTGGTGTCATGCTGTTTTTATGTTGTTATATGTATTCTTGTCCTGGCATTTTTCCCATTGCTTTCTAGAATCACTGCAGAATTTGTCTGTATCTCAGGGAACTGATTTTGGTGCTATCTCTTCTGGCTCTGTTTGTGTCTCAGGAAGCCTCTTTTGGTCTCTTCTGGGTTCTTGGTCCACTTGAAGGTAGTGCATTCTTTATCACGATGGCCCCTCTTAACCCAGTTAGTGCTGATACACTGTGGGTCTCAGATGGTCGCATTTGATATGGTAGGTGCTAAGAAATTGAGGGTCTCAGGTAGCTATACTTGATCCCATAGGATATGACAAACTCTCTTATTCTCTTGGTCTCTTAATCTGATGTGTAGAGTATCTCTTAATCTGATATGTGCAGAGAATCTCTAAATCTAATGTGGGCTAGGGTATCTGTAGATTTTTGGTTGCTGCTGAGGTCACCAGATGATAGTGTAGGTTTGGCAATAGGGTGGGGTTTTGTAGCTTGGTGTGTCTAGGAAACTGGGTTATATTGGGGCTTCTGGCATGTAGTGATTTTTCCTCCTGGTTTGAATTTATGGCAGAGATAAGTGGGAGTAGGTTTCCAAGGGCTATGTCTCAGGGCTGGTGTCTTAAGGTCCAGGATCTGTGCCTGGGATGGGTAGGGTGTCAATCACTTCTTAGTCTGATGTGGGCCTGGTCCTAAACATATTTTTAGCTACAACTAAATTCTTTTCTTTTCCAGATAAGCTGACTTCTCATTGAATTCAATGATTTTTGTCTCTGAGAGTTCTCACTGAACAGAAGGATGAATTAGGCAGCCAGGGGTATAAATCTGATTTCATCACATGCCTATCCTGTGTGTGGCAATCCAAACACCTTTGTAGTATAAAATATTTATAAGATATCAACCATGCACATATGTGAGATATATGTGTCTGTGTGTGTGTCCATGTGTGTGTGTGTGTGTGTGTGTGTGTGTGTGTGTGTAAACGGGTAACTGTACCCATGATTGTAGATATCTGTAAAGTCTAGAAATATATATAGGCTTTCCTGAAGCTGAAAATATTAGGCAAATTTTAGCCTCCTGATGAAGCTGCTGTGATCCCATCTCTATCCACTATAGCAGCAAGTTCTTTCAACTTCTGAGCCACTTCATTTATCCAGTCTCAATTGAAGTTGCTTTATGTTTAAAACTTGTGCTCCAAAACATACGTCACTTCTTGTCCTTCCATGTTTTATAAATGGAGATAAAATGCAACTACTAATCTAATTGCTTCTAACAAACTTTCCCTTTTTCAGGTTTACTGTTCTTTTTACTTCTTTTATAATTCCAAAATAAAATATATCATTAGCCATGATATTAGCTATATTCCATTTCAAACAATTATGCCCTCATTAGGTAAGCATGACAAACCAACTGCCTGCTCTAGAATTTTCTTGGTAATCATGCCTAGATAACTGTGTAAGATGGTTCAGTTCACTATGACAAAAGCTCCAGCAGCACTCATTAAAATAGTATCTCTTGCAAGTATTTGCCAGATCTCTCTTCTATCTTTATCTGTGGTGGATTTTTTTTTCCACATGATTTGTACTATAACTGTCATCTTCAAGGCTATACTAGCTCTGTTTCATTATATCCTCCACATACACAAAACAATTGTTTTCTCTTTATGTTGTTTTCTCCTGAAATTTGCACCATTGCAAAATCATGAACATTATTTGTAGCACCGTTTTCTTGATGGTTTTGGTAGATAGAGAATATTTTCAAGGAAAAAGAAATACAAGCAAACTATTAGAATAGAAAGGGTGACACTTGACATTGTTTTAAATTTCTCACAGCTATTCCAAGTTTGGAATGTTTCTTCTTGAGTTCAAGATTCTGACATGAGGATAAGTATCTGAATGTGACCTCCTGGCACAGGCCTATAATCCTATATACTGAGGAATCTGCAGCAGGAAAACTCTATAGAATGAAAGCTACAGAATGAAAAGTAAATATCAACCTTGGTAAGTTAGTGAAATCACCAGCAAAATTAAGAAAAATAAACAAGAGGAATAACAATATAGATTAGTACTAGAGTGCCTGCCTAGTAGTCTGGGAGCTTCACTGTTGAGAAACAATGGAGAGAAAAAGATCTAAGCTTCTGAGTTTATATCCTGATCTTACCTCCCAGGTGTATATTTCTCTATTCATTGAGATTATCCTCACAGGCACATTTGTTACACCAATCACAGAAAAAGTAAAATGTGAGCTTGTGCTATTCATGCATCATGAGTGTTTAGAAAATAACATTCACAGTATACAAAAAAATACCTTCACAGTATACATTATTCAGACTGGCAATTCTTTATGAGTAAAGAAATGAAAACATTTTTATTACACTGAAAAAATGCTCAGCAAGGTAGTGATAAAAAACAAAAACAAACAAACAAATAAAAAGATAACCCTTGCTTTCTCTAATAGAAACTCCTCTCTGGTCCTTGTAATCATGATAAGTAAGTGAATTAATTTTCTCATGTCTCCATAATGCATGGTTTATGTGGGCATTTGTACGAGAATGTGGATATGACACAGTTTTTCAATACTGGAATGAGATCACTTATTTTTAGAGTATAGTACACCAATCTTGTTTGTCTTTGTATAATACAGTTGTCTGTTCCATGAACACATACTGTAATTTTCAAATTAGCATCATGTTTAATGTCCATTTAATGGTTTGTTGCCTAATGCAACTGAAAAAAGGTCATTGAACACTATGTTATTTTTCTAAATATTTCAGTTTGTGACTTTTTAAAATTGTTGTTGTATGTAGTTACTTATGTTAACTGCAGTCATTTTTGTTTTATTTGTTGTATTTTGCTAATACTTAATTAAGGTATCATTGTACCACAGAACGAAGGATTTCCCTAAAATGTAAGTGAAGTCACAATTCACATTCTTTAATTTGACTCTAAAAATTTAATAAATGATAGGTTTTTCTAGAAGGTAGTGTGTTCTTTAAGATATATACTCTTGCAAAGAAACATCAGGTTTTGTTAATAAACCTTGGGCATATTTGGTAATTGTTCTTCAATATTAAAGAACTTATTTAAAGTTTGCTACATATTCACTCTTCATTACCCTACATTTTTTAAAGTTGTTTGTAGATCTAAGCAATAACTGAAATCATACTCATGATTTAGTCTATATTCTCTTTACTTGATGATTCCCAAAATTAAAGAAAAGTGAACATCAAATCAATAAGTTACTTAAACTTTTTTACGCATATGGGTGTAATATTGTTAGATAGTTATAGAAATCCTATGTAAGCATATTTGTAATTCTTGTTTTATTCATCATTTTTGAAATTATGTCAGTTTAGGCAATTTGCATGGTGATAATGACTTTGTACGTTTATGGAGGTGGAAAGTAATTTAAAGGCATTTGGAAAGCACTGCAGGTAGAAATGACAAAGCTCAATGTACTTACATGTCATTGGAAAACTGCCAAAGCAGTAGGCAAGAGAACACATATTTGTGCACTGGGCATCCTGAGTGACAGATCAAAGTGCATCTGAATGTGTGAGAACAGGTGGTCTGTGATGCATGGTATCAGCAAAGCATCTGGGCCCTGAAGTGTGACTACAACGTGTTTTCTACTCCCAGTGGAGACCAGTGTTAATCATGAACACAAAACCTGGCATTGTTTAGAATCTTTTTTCTTGCAAGCTTTTTAAGTTTCATACTACAAGCAGAACCATGTGGTTCAGATTTGAAAAGTTAGCCCCACTGATAAATGCTTTACACTATGTCTAATTCTATAAGAAAATAGTGATAGCTAGATTTATACATGTTAATAGAGCTGCTTAGGTTGGCTCTTACTCATTTTGGAGAATGGGCATATATTAAAAGATGGAATGTTTTCTGCTTTCATTATTTGGTTTAGCTACTAATAAATTTAACTAAAATGTTAAATATATAATACATTTTCTTTTTTCTCCATTTTTAATATTTGATTTGAAGGTGGGCTTTCAATATTTCCTACCTACTAAAAATTAATTGCTATTCATCCTCTATAAGCAGGAAAACACTCTTAGTATGTGCCAGGAGAATGTTAAACGTAATTCTAATTGAATTGAAATGAAAGTTATTGACTCAATAAATAAAAAAAATGAGACAAATTGAAGCAACTAGAATAGGTGCTCTTACTTGTCAATGCATGGTACAAATTATTTTTCATCATATTTATATTTTATAATTATTATCATTACTGGATAAGTTTATAATTATGGTCAGAGTTTCATCTGAAAGTGATAATGTTTAAGAGTCACATGTCTATAAAGAAGCTTTATTACTGAGACACAAACACTGAATGTTCTAACTTGTATATTGAAGCTAAAAATGCCCAATTCATAGGAGTGGGAAATATGATGGTTACCAGAAGCAGGGATCTAATTGGGGAAGGTAGCAAGACAGAAGAAGGCAGGATAAACAAGGCATAGACTAATGAAGCCTAAGTGACAGTTTAGAAAACATGTGCCAAGTTCTTGTACTATAGGAGAATTATAAATAATATGAATAAGTAGTATATTTGAAAATATCCAGATTGCAAGATATGATTGGGATTTTTTTTTTTGTAGGCTGTGAATATACTGTGCTACAATTTGTTAATAAAGAAGCTGTTTTGGCCAATGGCAAGGCAGCTTAAAGGCATAAAGACAAAGAAGAGCAGAGTCAATCACACTGCAGTCTGCTGCCCAGAAAGCAAAATGTAATAAATACAGGTAAAGCCATGAAACCAAATGGCAATATATGGATTAATGAAAATGAATTGATAAGCTGTTAGTGCTGGCTAGTTGGTAATAAGCCTGAGCCATAGACCAAACAGCTTGAAATTAATATTATCCTTAGAGAAATTATTTTATAAATGTCTGCAGGGCCACAGGTGAGAAATATTTTTCCAGACACAAGGCAGGATAGGTCAGAAATGTTCTGCCACACATATCCATTTAGTGCCTGGGATGGGTGGGAGGGAGAAGTAAGTTTGAACAAGGGGATACATGGATAAAAAATATGACTTTATTCATAATAGAAAAATAAAACAAAGACAAGCTAAGTGTTTGAGGTGACAAAAATGCTTTTTATCCAGTTTAAGTCATTTCACAGAACACAAACATACCAAAACTACTTTGTACTTGAACATGATTATTTGTTTATTTAAAATGAGAGAATGGTCCAAGGTCATTGTAGTGACCTATTTACAATGTTAAATTCTACCTTTCCACATTGCTTCGACTGCATGATCTTCTTGTTATATTTTGACAGTTTGTGACAAACTCTTTTTTTCTCTTTTCCTTTGTATGTTTAACTAAGAAAGCAGGAGATTTCAATTTTTAAAAGAGCACTAATTTTAAGGTGACATGGTCAATAACTACCATTGTTTGATGCCTAACTGTTAAGGAGAATGGAGAAACGCATTGACTTCAACTCTTTTCTTTTGATAATTTTTAAATTTAAGATTTTTTTTCATATACCACCCTTCCTCTCCCTCCCCCCCACTCACGCCTTCTTGTCCTTTTCACGTACTCCTCTTGATCTCATTGTTTCATTATTTGAAGTTTACATCACTGTTTCTTTAAAAATAATTATAAGTTAATTTGGAATTTGTTACATATTACTGGGGAATTGCGTAATCCAAAAGTTGCTTATAGTTGCAGAAACAGTTATACAATTACCCTCTAAGCCTCAGAGTCTAAGGAGAGCATTTTGTGTGCACACAATTCCAGGGAGTGTTAGTGGTGTTTCAAGACTACTATTAGTACCTTGAAAGTTTGCCTAATAACCACTTTCTTTGTCAGCTTTCTTAAGTGAACGTGTCCATCTCTTCTCCCTTTTGCAGTCCTCATTTTTTTAAAAAAATTGCATATATAATGTTTAAGTAAAATTATTTGGAGACATTACTCAGTAGATAAAACACTTGTTTCACAAGCAGATACCACATAAATTCCTAGCATGTTAGTAGCCTACCCATCATCCCACCAATAGGAAACTAGAGAAGGTTTCTTGAGCAAGTTGACTAACTAGATTGCCTAAATCAAGGAATTTAATTTCAAATGAGAACCTGACTCAGAAAATAAAGTGGAGAATGATGGAGGAAAATATCAGAAATCAGTGTCTAGATTCACAGGAGCATACACACACACACACACACACACACACACACACACACACACACAAATACAAGAAGGAAAAATTACATGAAAACACATCTAGAGATCATCCTGTTTTATCTGTCCCTTGTGCTTTCTACAATCCTCCTATAGGCACCACATAAGTGTAAACAGAAGATTCTCCCTGAGTTCTTGTCACCCAGAGCTTATTCTAATAATTCATTATTATATAATAAACACTTAGACAATAACCAATTTTCTTATATTATCTCCTACAGATAATGTTTGCAGCACTGTGTGCTTTGTTGCTGGTCTACTACATGTTCAATTAGGCCAAATCATTTGCAAATTGCTTGTGGTAAATAATTTATGAAATACATTCTTACTCATTTAACTTTATTACTCAAAAAAACCATTTTTTTCAGTTATACAGAGTATATTACTAAAACTGACAGTGTTAGCCTTGTGCTTTTAGAATTATTTGAATCTCACCTAATAGGATGCTTTTACTTTTAGTTTTGTGAAACTAAAAATGTTTTACTATTTCATACAGAGATTCAGTGATCACTGAAATGATTCATACTGTCACAGCATATAAAGGTCTCACATGTAAATGAAGATATAAAATAAAAATCTACAAAGTTATATATTATCTATTATCATTCCATCATCAAATAGGAACTATTATAATGGACAGTGTCTTTATTACCTAGAACAGTGCTAGATATATTAAAAATTAGTTCATAGGTAGTTCAGTAGGCTCAAACCTACTTAGGAAGTAGAAAGAGGGCGAAACCAAATTCAAGGACAGCCTGAATAACTGAGTTACTATTTAAAATATAAAGTGAAAAAGGATTTAAAATATAGCTCAGTTGTATAATACTTGTCTAGAATGTGTAATGTCCTAGGTTGAATTACCATCATATACACAAAATAAAGAAAATAGAAAATAAGTCAAGAATGGCTTTATATTTGGGAATGGGGGGATAATGCAGTGGTTAATAACATAGGCTTCAAGGGAACCAAGGTTCAGTTTCCAGCAACCACAAAGTGGGCAACCCATATCACTCTTAAGACTCCAAATGTAAGAAATCTGGCACCATTTTCTGAAATCTGTAGGCACCAGGTATACATGCTTTGCAAAGCAACACATGTAGGCAAAATAAACTTATGCAGACAAATTTTTCAATTACTAAATAAGATTAGTTTGTAAGAAAAAAAATGTAATTATCTATAATACTTTTGGATTAAGTGTGTCATTCTAAAGAATAAAGATTTTCTTTAGCTTACATATTTGGAACAAGATCTCAGTATGTTTATCTTGATGGACTGAAACTCTTTATATACATAATCTTGAACCTCCCAAGTACTTGCACTACTTGAATGTACCACCACTCCCTGCTAGAAATAAATTTTGAAACAACACTATTTTTTAGAATTTTCTTTGTACATATGTTTAGATATTATGTTAAATAATAAGTATTATGTTATGAATTAATGAAATTTTATATACTAATAAAAATATTTGACCTATTAATATTCAAATGTATAATTCTCTGCCAGAAAACTAAAAGTAATTAAAATATTTATTGCTATAGTGATAATGATGATGATAATTATGCTGATGGTGATAGTGGCATATTCAAGAAAAATAAGTATGTATGATTAGTTTAAAATTTTTAGTAAATCACTGTGTAGCTAAGTAATGTTCTTCTCCCACATACCAGGTATTAATGAGGGCACCAGGCACAAAGTTGTAATTATGAAAATTTTGTGACCAATATAAGTTAGTCTGTATTGAGAAGCTGAAATATAAGTACACAGTCAAATATTTAATTAAGGTAATTTAGGATGCTGATGTGCTCTGAAGAAAGTATAGCAGTTGTTGAGTATGAAGGAGATCTGTGGTAAAGGACTGCTAGAGGGAACATGGAGGTGCAATTTGATGTACATTCATGAAGACTAGTCCTTCTGATGATGTATTTGAGTTTAGTTCTGAAGAGAGATAAAAACAGTAACACAAAAATGGTGAAGAGGATGCTGGGTAGAAGATTCAGCCAATAGAATTGATCTGCACTGAGAAAACTTAGACAATTAAGATGAAGCCTACAGAATGAAAAACAAACTTTGACAGTTATAAATCCTACAGAATATTAATACCTAGAATATGCTAAGAACTAAAACAAATGTTTTTAAAAATAAAAGAGATAAAAATTACTAAAAAAAAATCCTTTAAATGCATTTAGCATCATAAACTATCAGACTATCAAGAATGCAAATTGAAAGGATTGCACCTTGCTATTGCACAAATTAGTTAGTATATGATGAAAACCCAGAGCCAAATACTAGGAAGAAGCTGGAATATCAGAAACAAACCACAGCCACTTGTCAACCAGCCAACTCCTCAGGCCTGTCTCCCTATATCCTCCAATTGAAGGCCTCTGAGTTCTCAGCTCAAAGGAAAGGAAAGTGTCTCCTGATGTTGATAAACCCTGTTTTGCTCCTCTCAGCTCTCTTGACTTCCTCTTTCCACATTCCTAAGGCTGGGATTAAAGATGTGGCTTGTCCCACTCTAACCTGGCTTGGCTCTATGGTTGCTCTGATATTTCAGATTAATTTTATTAAATATATATCACCACTTCTTACTCTTTTTGAAAGACTAGGAACAAATCAATAAATGACAACAAATAATGTCATGGTTGTGGGAAAGAATAACTTTCTATTTGTACATACTATAAGCCTAGACATGAAGCTATTATGGAAATCTTTGTAGAAATTCTCTTAAAAGGTAAACTTAGATGAATCATGTTATTTAACTATACCACTTCTGGGTATAAACAAAAAGGAGGTGTCATCCTCCTGAGACACTTGTCTACCAAGGAGCATTGATCCTCTTTACCAAATGATGGATAGATAATGAAATTGTGCTTCAAATCTGCAATTTAGTTTCATATAGTTTCAAAGATAAATAAAATTGTGAAATTTGTATGAGTAAAGAATAAAATAGAAATAAACATTTTTAACTCTAAATAATGATTGTAACTAATAATGTGGTATAATGTCATGGGACTAGTTATAGCAAGCAAGCCAACCAAACTGTTGCCACCACAAATAAAATTTTTTCAGTCTCAATGCTGTCTGCTTATTGAAAATAGCTGAGGATCTGTCTTTGATCCTGGTATTAAGGAATATGTTTTCACTTAATTTCAGTGCTTGTTATGGCTTTTCGTTTCATCCACCACCAAATATAAAAATGCCTTGAGCAGCCTTGCCTCTGTGCCTTGTATATAAATAGAGAATATATTCTTAGTTAAATATAATGATTAATTGGGGAAAATTTATTTAAATCCCATCTGAATTAGAGGAGTCCATACATGTTCACCTAACAATAAAGTTATCTTGCATGTAAAACCTGCTATTAATTTATATACATGCTTTTCACTTTGCAAAGTGACTTGCTACATGCATTTATAATTGAGAAAAAACATTAAAAATGTATTCAGATATTTTATTCATACTATTTGTCAGAATATTTTTACATTTATAAAGTTATTTCTAAGATGCAAGCCTTAATAACACAAATAGGAAGAGAGTATTATAAAAAATCATTTAGCTAGAAAAGAAATCCTGAAGATGTGTTAAATTGCAGCTTCTTAGTATAAAGCTTGCCAGTGTTTATTGTGTGAAGTTAAGAATTTAGACTTCACTAATGGTGCAATCTTCTTGCTAATTTATTCTTTTCTTAATAGCACATAATTATTTGAATAAAATTTGATGTCTCTTGAAAGAAGAAAAGACATTGTGAAGTGATGTTTTTAATTCCAGCTAAAATTTCAGTTCAAGGCTTAAGAAATTTGAGAAATAGCTACAGCACATTCTACGATAATCCTTTGTCTCCACATCATGGAAAGTGCACTGTGAATGCACTAAATTTTAATCTTATTAGCATTCAAAGTCAAAAAGTGAATTACTATAAACCTATTTTTAACTATACTTTCACATAAAAACAAAATGGAAATAATATATTTTAATAAAAATGAATAAAACAAAAGATAAATATTTTTGCCTTGTGATTTTTTAAAAATACAAAGTCATTTGCATTGCAACTTTTGTGACCTGTAAATTTTCTAATATCATCATCTTCCTAACAGGAAAGCATTGCATTAGAGAATGTAAAAATTTAGAAGAGAGAATGTCTATTGTAGAAGTTACTATGGCAATCTACAACTGAGCATTGGCCAATGTTTCTGTGTTTTGTTGCTTTTCAATGATATGTATTTTAGAAAGTATATATGTTTTTGCAAATCACAGTGTGTTTCAAAGGAAAGAAACATAAGGTGTAAAACTGGCATAGGTATTGTATTATGTTTCTGGCCCAGACTTTTGGGGCTTGGACCAGAGGTTTGATTGGCCTAGGGCTCAGGCATATAACTTGCTAGCTCTTTAGTCTCAAACTAACCCCTCCTTCTTATCCTTTTCAGCCATGTAGCTCAGCACCTTTTCTCAGCAGTATTTCCTCTACAACTTCTGTTAGCTCCAGCGACTCTGTGGCATCTGTCTGGCGGCTCTGCCTGGAGTCTGGGTCTGTTCATCCTGTACCCAGAGTTTTCACAGTCTGCTAGCTCTGCCCACACTTCCTGTCTGCCTTCAGCCAATTAGTTTTTTATTAAACCCATAGGTGGGACAATTATTTAAATCATAACACACAGTCTCACTACACCTAGAATTATTTATTCAATATTTGACACAGTTCTTTTTTAAGGTTTAAGTTAATAACTGAGAGATAAACTAATTTTCTTGAAAATAACATGTAACAAGGACATCCAATTTATGTAGTAAATATGCCAAAAATAAACAATTTATTTTCAAAGCTGAGTTTAGTAGAGTCTTCTTTTCTTCAAGCTGAAGCAAAAATTATGAACTGTATTGTCTAATATAAAATTAAACATGTAACTGTGCCAAATAGGTGACTCAGTAAGCAGTAATATTTCTTTTCAGTCATGAAGACATGAATTTGATTCCTCAATATAAGCACAGAGCCAGCCATGGTAATTTGTATCTGTAACACCAATGAAAGATCACAGACTAGATAGACTAATCAGTACAAACAATAGGTCCTGGAGAAACAGTTCAGCAGTTAAAAGTACGGATTTCTCTTCTAGAAATCCCATGTTTGATTATGAACATTTACATGGTAGCTCACAAAAGCCTTTATCTCCAGTGTTAGGTGAGCAGATGTACTATTCTAATATATGCACTTTTACATGCATGACACACAGACACAAGATATGTAGACGTACATGCAAGGAAAACACCCAACACATATAAAATAAGAAAATAAATAAAGGAATAAATAAATAATAGTGAAACACTGTTTCAAACATGGTAGAAAGCAAAAGTTCACTTGCAAGGTTTTCCTCTGACCACCACCTGTGTCAGGGTGCACATTTCCCTGAACTTTAATATAAACATATGGGCATACACAAAAAAATAATGTAATCGAACAATGGACCTATCCTACTTTTAAAAAGTAATCTGTGAATTGAGAAAACACTGAAATTTACAGTTGACTTCTTCAAATATTTAAAGTTTTAGCTCTTTACAACTACATAAGCCCTAATATGTTCAAGTTATTTATAATGCTGCTCTAAAATTTAAATTTTATCTCCAGAAAAGTATTCTTCACTGGCAGCATAAAGTGCTTCCCCTTTCACGTCATGGCTTACTTTCTCAGAATGCACATATATGTATACCAGTCACTGTTTCAAAGCACTAATCACATTATTATCAACTAACCACTAATGAATACTTACCCTGAGTGCTTTTGGAATGATCTTTTTTTTTTTTTTTTTTTTTTTTTTTTTTTTTTTTTTTTTTTTTTTTTTTTTTTTTTTTTTTTTTTTTTTTTTTTTTTTTTTGGTAATTAGTGTTATTTGAACTGACTTCTAGTAAAGAGTAGTAACATTTTATTTAAAGAAATAAATCACTATTCTAACAAAAACTAACTACCCATAATCTGTCGTGGCTCATTAAGTATTCTATGTCCTGTTGAGGTTGGCACACATTCTGTTTCATGCAAGTCTGCCCCTCTCCGGTTACATCAGGCAACGTGCGGATATAATGGACTAATTTCATTTATTCTTAGCTGTTGTAGAAAAAGTGATTTTCTAAATGGTTTCTAATTGCTTGAAAAAATCTAATGCAATTTTAAAACTACCTAATTTTAAATGAGGAAAAATCCACGTGACTAGATTTCTAATTATGATTACTGCACTAATGAATCATTAATTCTAAAAGTTTTAATTACAAAACTATTGAACTCAGTTGAATAACAAATCATAATGTAACATTCCAGATCTGTCATATTTCTGAATATACTCTTAAACTTTGGACTCTTTCACCATGAACATATTTATATGACTAGCTTCCAATTACAAAAACAGCCATTCTGTTTCTTTTGTTGACTTTTAATTTTTCGTTCATTATTCATTGAAACCAACTAATATTTGAGTATTTAAATAGAAGGTGGAATCATAAGGATAAAGTGCAGTTATTACAACAGTAACAAATTAAGAAGATTAGACAATTTGCCCAAGAATTGTGCACTCTCAGGTAGGAAATTTAGGAGTCACATAGTTCTTGCCTCTTGTCCCATTTTGCTGTTGAGGATTGTAACATCAAAATACACATACATTCTTAATTTTTGGAAATTGTCTCATTGTTGTTTATTTATTTTTTCCAAGAGAAAATAATTTGCTGACCCTATTTAATCTCCATTAAAAATTACAACAATGTGCAATCACATGTCTTACACATCTCACACATGAATTTTTACTTACCAGTTACGTGTTTCAAAAAATTTAGATATTTAAATTTTCTAGTTTAGAATTTTAGAAGTAGACACAAGGCCCCACCCCTAACTCAGAAGCTTTCTCCATTTGACAACCACATGCAAAGGAAAAAAATAGTTTACTTTAAAGGAGTTTCTCTGAATATTCAGACCACACTTATAGAAGGTCCACACCTACCAGGAAACAGACAACACAAGATGAATTCAACAATAGTTTTGAAGTTGGGCACATTTCACCTTACTTGTCCTGTGTGTGTGTGTGTGTGTGTGTGTGTGTGTGTGTGTGTGTATTTCCGCAAGTATATGTGTTTCTTATGCTTTTCCTTTTGTATGATTTTGCTTTTTATTTTCATTTTTTTGTTCTGTCCTGCTGCTTTCTTTTATTCTGGTTTGTTTCTTTATTACCCTGTTTGTTTTCTAAAGACAGAGAGCAAGAAGATATCAAATTGTAGTTATGGGGAGATAAGAAGGATATGGGATAAAATGAGAGAGAGAAAACTTATACTATAATTTATAAAATTATTGTCAACTATATGTGTGTGTGTGTGTGTGTGTGTGTGTGTGTGTGTTTGTAGTCCAAGCTTAAGCTCCAAGTCTCTGTTTTCTAACACACAAATATGTAAGTATTCTACACTTGGTGTAATTAGCAGATTCTTCCTGACTGTCACATTTTCCCCACCATGATAGATTAAGCACCTTGGAATGGTGATCCAAAATAAGTACTTCTCTTGCTTCTTTCAGTAAATTTGCATTAGTGGTGTGAAAATTACCCGACTTAGAGAAATGTACTAATAACACACAGTTTATCATTGAAAATACTATAAATCTGTCACACATAAAATTCACTATCAAATATCATCACAAGTTTGTAAATATGCATGCATTTTAACATTAGTCTTCATTTCAAATGCACATTTTTTATTAGTTACTTTCTGTAGTTATAATAAAATATATTGACAATAATAACAGCATAGAAGAGCTCACATTAGCTCAAAGTTCAAAGGACATTTCACCATGATGGAGAAGTCAGGACAGCAGGTGCTTGAAGCAGAAGGACTCATCACATTTATAGTAAAGAAAGAAACAAGCAAAAGTAAATTCAGAAATGTAGATGCTCCGCCCATTTCTGTACTACATAATCCCACACAGTCTGCCACTGTAATGCCCCATCCAATTTACCATGGCTCCTCCAACATCATTTATTTCAATGAAATAAAAATGTTTTTGCTTCAAGTCATAAAGATTCCTTACAGCCATGCGCAGAGGTTCATATCCTAGATGAATGTCCAGTGAGCAACAGATTAAAATGCCAAAGTATATTTTGTAAATCCTGTCTGAAAAATTGACTTAGAGAACAAAAACGTCAAATGACTATTTAGTTAATCTTGTAAGTAAAACTTTTATTTTTTTTACATTTTGTTATACAAGATTTGTATAATAAAATTGTTATAACTCAAAATTAAATTTTTAGGTATTAATACTATCCTGCCACTGTAGTGGACATATGCTATTTATTATTGAGATGTAACATTCTTTTACATTAGTCTATGTAATTAATACTGTGTAAAAATTAAAATGTAAGGAAATTTAAGTGAAAATAATATTATTAAATTGTACAAATGATGAACCCTTTGAGTTTTTTAAATTGAGAATAATTTATTTTGTCTTATATGATGTTCAATTTATTTAATGCATTAAGATTTTCTCATCAATAACACATTTGAAAAATTCTTTTAATGTTTGATTTTTAAAGTTTTCTTTTAAAATCAACTTTTGTTATTTTTTTCCTGTGTGTGAGTTTTAAATTACTTTTGTCACCCATCATCTTTCAATGAAATAAAAATGTTCTTGCTTAAATTTCATTAATGAGTGAGTACATTCCCTGTTTATCCTTCTGGGTTTATCCTTCTGGGATTGTGATACCTTGTTCAGGACGATATTCTCCAAATCCATACATTTGACATGAAGATAACTATGATCTCAAATCATAAGTTATGCTTTACTTGCTTTTCATAGTATTTTAACTTTTATTTACCATGTCAAGATTTTACATCCACCTTTTAAATATATGATTATGAATAGGTTTGAACATATATGCAGTGTGGTTGCTGTCAAATAGCAAATTTCAATTTATGGTATAAGACAAAGAAAAGCAAGTTGTCCAAATTAATCTGTCTTTATATAACACTGGTGAAATTATCAAAAGCAAAGTAGCTATTTAGATCAAAGAAAGATTCAATAGATTTTATTGAATGCAAGATGTTAAATTGAGACAGCTGAGAATAATGAATTTCTAGTTCTTTACAACTACTCCATGCTTCTGTTTTTAAATTAACTCTCTAATTTTCTTGTTTAAACATCTATTTGTATGATATGTGTTTTTCAGTAAATTGAATATCTAATTATAGGGAGTGTAAATAGGAGTCTATTTTTTAAGATATGTTAAAACATTTATTTCTCATACTATTAACCATGGGGATTGGTTCCAGGAAATGGTATCTATCTTCTTAGAATTGATAAATCCTAGAGGTCTCTGAATAGTTAGAATTCTCAATATATTAGAATATATCCATGTAGATGTATTGCTAAAATAAATAATTTTTGTAAACATATGCAACTTAAAAATGTTAATTCTTTAGTATAATATGTATATTATACTATATTATAGTATAATAATATACTATAGTATAGTATATTATACTATACTATAGTATATTATACTAAACTATACTATACTATATTATACTATAATAAATATACTATATTATAGTATAATAATAGTATAGTATGTTTTCTTTCTAAATCTATCTTTCTTCTTCATGATTTTCTTCTACTTCCTTCTAACTCTCTAATGTTTGATGGTTTCCTTCTAGCAAATTGTAACTGTCTCTTTATTCTTTCTCTTACAGCTTATATACCCCAGAAATATCTTTTAGGCAATATAAAAATTATAAAATGATTACATTATGTTTTTCAAATGAATGATTGTATTTCAATAAATGCAAATGAAAACAACCATGTTATCCATATCTGTTACATGTTTAAGCATTTTATGTTTTATTCATTTTATGTTTGATATTATAGGTAAAAACTAAATTATCTCAAGTCCCCAAGTACATGCATACCCAAGCAATTTGTCATGGATGAAAAATGTGTAAGCAAGCAAGATATTCTTTTACTGATGGCTCCATTTTAAAGCTACAAAAAAAAGTACTAATTACTTTACTATTTATCTTCAAAGGTAATCTTATAAAGAATTTTAAAGTAATCATAAATCTAAATTTGTATGTATGATAAACAATAAGCAAGCTCTACTTTATAACTTGAAGATACATATCCTCATCAATATTTTCTTATATCATGAGATTAAGAACAGAAATGCCAATAAGAAATCAATTATCATCATTGATCACCAAGTAACTATAGTAAGGAAGCACATCAGTTGGCAACAATTGGATTGCTTTGTATTTGCTGCATGACTTAATGAGTTCTTCATTTAACTATATAATTTTCTAAAACTTTAAATTTTCTTCCTGTGTATTTTCACCTCAAAGCTATTTAACACATCTAGTTTTTTAAAAATTAATTATTTTTAAAGCTTTGTTTCAGCTATGATGCATCTCAAAACCTGTGAACACATCTCTCAACATTAAGATTTAAAAAATATAAGCTAGCTGGGCTACTGGGCTACAGTTGTCTTTCTTAATCATTAACCTGAACTACAGTCTATATAGCTTGTCAATGCAAAGTCTTGTGATCTAGTGGTGTGACACTTCCTGGTTTTACTTTTTATCATCAAAGCTTTATTTAAACTTACATTATTATTATTATCAGTTATACAGTACAGATGTAACATTATTATCATTAGATAATACAGCTTTGGATAAAGTTATTTTTCTAATAATCCATAGGTAAAAATGTTCTGTATAACAGCATGTTTTCATGCAAAAAATACACTACATTATAGGCAGTAGGGGTTCATTCACATCATGCCAGATACTAGAGACAAATGGCAACGGGAAATATGTAAAGGTACAGCAGAGACAAAAGACATTCTGGCAAATACAGTCTTGACCCCTAGACTATCTGAGATCATACATCAAGGAATCTCTTTCTTGTGGGCTGACACTTTGAACTTCAATTTCTACCTGCTGCTCCACTGACAGAGCCTCTGACAGCTTTTTTTTCTATTATTATTATTATTTTGTGTGTGTGTGTGTGTGTGTGCATGTGTGATGTGTATGTATGTCTTTGAGTTAACACACTTAGGCTGAGATGAGTCAAATATACCCTTGGAGGTCATAGAACAATGAAATCAAGTCTCCTCATTAACTGTTTTCAACTCATAATTTTGAGATAGTCTAGTACTTAACCTAGAGCTATCTGGTTTTTTTTTTTTATATGTATATATCTTTATTATTTGGTGTTTTTACATCAGACTCAGTTATGAGTCCTCTCAGAATCATGCCCACTTTTATGTTCTCCCTATTTACAAAACTGTCCATTCATGCTGGTCATTTACTTACTGGAGCATAATTAAACTCACTGTGGCCAGACCCTTCAAGAAAACAAGTCTTTCTTCACCCACATCCCAGGCGGCAGTGAGTCCTTTTTTTCTCTGCTCTCTCCTCCTTCCTTTCTTTCTTCCTTCTTTATCTCCCCTACCCCACTCCTATGGATATCTGAACACCCAAAATAAAACTCTATAATGGCACCTGGCAGAGAATGTTTCATTTCTCTGTCACGTACAAATTACTAAGAGACCCACCTGGCAGGGACTAAAACATGGGGGAGAGGTAGGCACAAGAGATGGCCTCCAGTTTGTCATTTGTCTCAATTTTGCTTTGAGTACCTAAGGTAAAGAAAAATCTGAGCAATGAAATAATACTTAGGCATAAGGAAGTGAAATCCCAAACCTCACAGCATACAACATGATCTTACAGAACAGGTTTCAATGCTTGAGTAACAGTTGCTTTCAAGATTATTTGATTTGTCTCTTTTCAATTGACATTAGATAATTACAAATACTTTTATATCAGAATTTGATTTGAGATAAATTGTCAAGGATGTCTTTCAGGAAACCTCAGGCAGATTTCTCTGAGGTCTTGTCATAACTATGCTTTGAAGTTGGTATTCCATGTCACCATTGGTCTGTTAGCTCATTTTGTAACAATGAATCCTTTAAAGTGGGTTTAGTGAGTGCCCTCATGGTCATGCATGTACTTGATAACTCATGCAGCATTACTGATAACTAGTCAAGGTTGTCAATTTCTGCTTTCCATAACAGGTATGGGTCAATTTCTAAGGAAAATTCTGCTAAGCCACATTGACAAACAGTATACTCTTTACTATGTTAAATTATTTTCCTTTTAGTAATTTTTTCATCCATTCACGTCTCACTCTGGTCCTTGGCTATAAATCCTGAGCTGAATTTGGGGGTGCTTGAAGTTCAGTTCAGTCTCTCTTTCCTGATTAAAAGAAATACCTGACCTATGTTGCAATATCTTTGAATACCTTCTTTCCTGCAATCCTGTAACAGGTCTAAAGTTTATTTTCAAAATAAGAAGAAAAGACTAGAAAGATAGTTTAGTCAGTCACCAAGAAAATATGAGCATCTGTCTTCTTTCACTAGCACCCTGTAAATGCTTGTAATATCAGGTTTGGGGAGTTGAAAATGGGTAAATCCCTAGTGCTCATTTGCTAGCTAGCTTAACCTAAATTTAAAGCCCCAGATCAGAGAATTTCTGCCTGAAAAGAGAAACAAACAAACCAGAGATGGCCCCATAGGAATGGCATCAGAACTCAAAGTCTAGCTGGCCCCCAGATACATACACACTCACACACATGCACACATACAGACACACAAATGTACAAACAAACACATGGAAATACATACATATGCACAAACATGTATGTATGTATATGTTTATGCGTATGCATGTGTCTAGGTGTGAGAAGAATTTATCTTAACATCATATTGTTTACTAAGCAACCTTCAACTTCCAAGATACTTATGATAAAACAAAATGAAGTTTGTCTACAGAATTACTGGAAGGGCTACTTTATAGTTTGGCATCTTCTCCTGTTTGTGATAAAAATCACTTTAAAAGTGGATTGTATTTTGACTCATAATGTTTTCTTGTATTGACATTATTGGTTGGTATTAAAATGTGGAGAATTCAGACTAAGGATCTGAGTGTTAAGAATTACTGAAGTCCCAATTGAATATGTATTGTAAATATAACATAATCATGCCAAAAAGCAATGCCTCAGATACATGGAATTTGGAGAAAACAAACATACAAACAAACAAAATAAATCTCTCAGTGAAATTCATAGGGATGCAAAAGCCTTTCTCTGATTTAATGTGAATGTTAACAGTGTGCACGATATTAGTGTTTAGGAATTATTAACCAATATATCCAGGAACTGCAGCTTTCTCATTTTGATGTTTAAAGTGTGAGACTGGTTCCCTATTAAAACCTATTAAGGCTGGTAACTCCATCCACTTTTGCTGTACATTAAATGGGGTTGAGGCTCCTAGTTATTGTGCATTAGTGTATGCACAGGCTATCTGACCCCAGCTTTAAGTTAATCTCTTCTTCATTTCCTCATTGACTCTACTCACTCAGGTTTCCATGACACAAGCCTCCTGGTACATGGTCGGTAAGAACTATTGTGCTTAGTGATGTGATAGCTATACATCTCAGTAATAACCAAGGCTATATAAATCCTGGCAAAAACCTATAAGTTTGGCTTTATATTCACCAATAAGTGTAGTATTCATCTCACATCAAAGAAAATGTTCACTCCAATAGACAGAGACCATTTCAGAAAACAACTACCAATCAAAACACAGAGTTTTGGAGCTTTTCTCAAATTGGTAAAAAAAAATCTATGCAATACTCCTTCACCTAAGATGGAGGGAATATTGCAAATGATGTAGCAGAAAAATTGTAAGAGGTATAGAATCAGGGGGTTTGGTGTGAGAATTTGTCCTGGTATATCAGAAG
This sequence comes from Sigmodon hispidus, assembly GCA_004025045.1. Taxonomy (NCBI): domain Eukaryota; kingdom Metazoa; phylum Chordata; class Mammalia; order Rodentia; family Cricetidae; genus Sigmodon; species Sigmodon hispidus. Next base: position 32,823 of record PVIH01010921.1, read on the forward strand.
CTACACCTTTAAAGTACCACCCACATGACTGCCCAAACATAAACTGAACAAGAATAACAACAATGAACTTACCTAAATTGACCAGAAACAGACCAAGGCGCCTCAGCCTGACAGAAAGAACTACAGAAACCTGAGGAAACACTAGGAATAGAAAAGGACATCATCCTCAGAGAAAAGCACATCAGTTGGCTGCCCAGTGCCTTAAGGAACTCCCTGAAAGCATACATATAAGTAATACCTTACAGACTGAGTAGATAGACTGTATTTGAAAATATACAGTCTGTATATATACACATATATTCATGCAATGAGAGTTATTGAAAACAGCAAGCAATGAATCTAAAAGTGCATAAGGAAGGGAACATGGAAACGTTCAAGGGGCAGAAATGGAAGGAACAATTATTTAATTAAATTATAATCTCAAAATAAAAATAAATGTGTTAAAAATTGGTTTCTAAGATTCATTGCTGAATAATGTTGTCATCTCTACTGCTCTGAGCAAAGGGCTGTCCGTTTGTTGATGTGTTGATAGCTGACCACACAGCGGCTAAGAGGATTGCTCTTACAAAAGCTCTCTCATGAGTCCGCTAGACCCTAGGATATTGAAAAAAAAATCCACGCAAGGTGTTGTAGGCATTCTAATGCTCAAGCAAATAAGCCAGAAGTAGACCTGTGAGAAACAGCATGAATGTAACCTTGTATTATATCATCCATTAAAGATATGGTCTATCACTACAATTGTAGGGAGCTGCACTGTACCATGCCCTAAAGGTGGCGCTGGTTTCTGCCTTCCACCTTTCTCCATGGTGAGTGCTCTCGGGAGTAAACAACTCCTTATTGGCTGTAGGCGAAGATGGTGGCTTGCTTCCAGCACCTCGGGACCTATGGGCAATGTCTATGTGGCTTACCGGGATTGGAAGCCCAAAGGGTATTTAGCCACGAGCGGACTTCCCCCCGGGGTCGCTCGTCATTCGTCTGAGAGTGAGAGTGAGAGTGAGTGAGTGAGAGACAAGAAGATAATTAAAGGCCCGAATAAACTGCAAAGAGAAGGATCCGGTGTTGCGTGTTCCTTGCTGGCGAGGTGGCACGCGACATACAATAACACAGGAGGAAGATCCATAGTCCCTGGAGGCAGAAAATGATACAAGTGTTGGGAATGAGTAATATCTATAGCAAACAAGTTTTAATTCTAAAATTAATAAAAGTTTTCAACACGAGAAACCTTCATTAACCTGATTTTCTTGTCCGTTTCTTTTTAGTAGATGGAGAAATGCTAGTTTTGAAGAGAAAAAAAGGAAATAGTAAGTATAAAGACTGGGTGAAGGCAACATGAAAGAAAGACTCTTACCTCTGAATCTCAGAATAACACTTTTATAGTTTGGATCTAATTTGTTTTAGTAGTTGCTGAAAATATTAGGTTACCTCTTCACAATTTGAATGATTATAAAAAGCCCTAAGTGCCATTTTAATACATCCATTATGTGACGTTACCAAAAGGAAGTACTCATATAAAAGTCCCAAATACATAGAACAATCTTCCATCTTGTTTTAGTTGTATGTACCCTAAGATGTGCACTTTATGTTGTGACTAAGACCCTTCCACTGTGGTCACCATGTGGGTACACCCAGACTCACCAGGTTGATGAAACATTTTTTAACCTTTGTTTCCTCCCTGTGCTCATTGTGAATACCACTCTGCTTTGTAATTGCTTCTTTATCTTCAGTGAGGACTTGCCTTCCTTACTAATCTCACTGTTTCTGGTACAGTGCTTCACCTAGGGGAAGTCAATAAGCATTCCTGACTGACTCTGTGCTGAAGTGCTTTAGGTAAAATAATTACCTCGCAGTAATTAAAAACACACCCACACAAAGCAAATGCTAATAGTCAAGGGGGACAAAAGTTCAGTTAAGGTGTACAAAGTTTAAGAAATTGTGTGTGTCTATGTGTGTATGTGTTTTCTTTATATATCATATTGGAAATATTAATTATATACCATGGAATACTTTCTAGGCATCTTCCTTTAGTAAGATAGGATATTTATACAGTACATTAATATAAAGCCTTCTGGAGTCACATTAACCCTACAACAAAGATTTAAATTATGGCTTTTAAAGTTTCTGCAAAATACACTGTATAATACTTTGTTTCAGTTTCTACTTTGAAAGTAAATTTTAAAAAATGAACAAAGGTAACAGCTTTCTAATGATTTTATTGAATATTAAGTGAATCAATGAATTTAAATTTCTTATATATGTAATTCATAAAGTATTAGTGATTAGAAAGTATTTATTATATTGTTATAAGAATCTAAACATACTGCATTTGCTTAATAGTTTCAAAATATCAGAACTATTGATATTACCAAAAGGATAATTATTACAAGTGTTTATTTGCCTGCTTTTAGTGACTACAGTAGAACACTAATAAAAAAAAATATTAGCCACATAGAGACATGTGCCAGGTTTATTTCTGCTTGTTTTTCTACTTCACATTTCTGCTATTTCTATTTCTTTTGTAGATTATTTCCTGTGAGATCTAATTTTCTTTTAGTGGGTTCTAGATGGATGATGAAGAATGAGGTCAGAGATAATTTTCTAACTCTTGTGCTATTTCACTCTAAGTGAACAAGTTCACCTGCATTATAACTTTTGATGGGAAGTTATCTACTAGAAAGATGCCTTCTCTTGTTCTGTCACTTCATTATCCCTATGCCAGTGTTGTTCTTATATTAGTTTTCTTTCACCTTGCAACACACATCACAAGAATATGTGATGCTGTTAGAGAAAAGTGAACTGATGTACATTGGTTTGTCCTAGGTAAATAGATCATAGAACTTTATGAAGTTCCTGTTTGTGGAGCAAGCCTAGCAGTATAATTCTTAAAGAAACAGACATTTGTAGACAAAGGTATGAGATGACAGTGAGAGAAGACACTGAAAACAGCATATGGAATAAGCTTTGTAAAATATTTTAAGTATACAATAAAAATGAACAGCAGAGGCTTCTTAAAATATTTCTAGAAACTTATAATGGCAAGACTATTGGTTTAGGACACTAAAAGAAAGTAAAGAACACTAAAGAAGAAATTTTATTTTATATTAAATAGATATAAACTCATCTCAGCATTCTTGCTCTGTTTCCAGGATACAAGCAAAATTCCTAGTGTGAAAGACTGAAGAATCCATCTTGCAAACAAACGCAGATGCTGAGATATTGAGGATTTTCTAGCCTACAGAAAGACAATTAGATTATAAATACCATCACAATATGAAAAGCTTTAATTCCTCAGGTTAGAATGTGGGAAAACAGAATTCTTAATAAAATGCCAACTACAGAAAAACAACAGGGAAATCTTTTAGAATTGTTTATAAAATCTTTTTTTCTTCCTTCTTTATTTTGTATTTATCAAAAAAAAACACAGTAAAAAGAATTTAAAATGTGGAAGAGTTAACAATAACTATACAGAGGATAAGAATGATAAGCATAGCTTATCAAGGGTAGAAATACAAATAAGATTGCTACACCTATATTTTCTTTGTGTTCATCTTTCCCTCTGAATTTTTAAAAGAAAAGGTAAACGAAACTACCTTTAAAATAGAGTAAATACATACAAGGCTGACTTAACATTCCTCATAATATCACTCAAAAAGTTCCTGGTACCTAAAGGAAGGGAGAGTCTAAGAGCCAAGTAGATGGACACTCTGGGATAGAGAATCCAAGTATTGCCTTTGCTAACTTCTAAGATAACTGCAATACTGGAGAAGAATTCAGATTGGGTCTTAGCATTCATTCATGAAATGAGCTTCTATCAGAAGTTTTGTTGCCAGCAGTAGATGATGTCTTTAGTGGCAGAACCATTGATATAATGCTGAGTTTGACTCTCTTAACACTGTACTCCATTTCTGTTTTCTTCATTCGTGAACTTTTTTTTTTCTAGCCTACTTTACTAGACTACTTTACTAGCTTAGCAAAGACATTGCATGTAATTTTTTTTTTTCTAATTTTGTTAGCCAGGCTTGTTTTTTCTTTCTTTCTAATGAAGTCAGTAAATGCTGTAACTTAGTACAGTTGTAGGACAATTCAGTTGATCTTTAACATTGTGTATTATCTTGAGAGGGAAAATCAAGCAGATTAAAGGCTCTATTTATGTTATTTATTTAAAGAATTTCTAGAAGTTTTTTTTTTTTTAGTACACATCAATTTATCTACAATTAACTTTGTAGGGAATTGATTAGTCAGTGATAGGTTTGTTTTGTTTTTAATAGTCTACACTGAAACCTGGGGATTTAAGTGTTGTACAGTGTAATGACTGATCAATACCATATATAACTTAAAAATGATAACTTTTATAACTTTGTAGGTGACATTTTACTTTCTATTCTTTTTATTTTGTGTTTTCCAGATTTTCTTTTTTTAAAGAATGGATTTTTAAGTATTTTTTTTTATGTCTTAAGCACTTTTTACAAAATTTTCCTCATTCACATCCTGATATAAATTGTTCCCATGTTCTCTTTCTATGGTGATTATTTTCCATATTAATATCTCCATATAAATAGCAACTTTTCAAGCTCCAGAGAGACACAAGTGTTAAGGAAATGTAGAATGTTTAGATTCAGTGGACCAGTTTTTCTTTCTCTGTCTGGCTCCTGCTTTCCTCTCTTCATTTCTTCTTTTTTCTTCTTTCTTTCTGAATGCATCCTCCCTCACACAAGCAGTTCTGTTAATTATTACAGTCTATTTTTGTTGTTATTAAATGCTCATTTAAAGTTAACATTGAATTAATCTTTTTAACCCACTAGAAAAGAATGGGGAAGTCTAAAATTTCCAAATGTTTATAAACAAAATCTTTTTCCTCCTTCATGTATACTATTTATTGATTATATTTCTTATGAGCAAAATCTTGTTATAAAATATAACCAATAACTTAAGAATAAATTGAAAATTTAGATTTAGTAATCAAACAAGACTATTTTTGATACACAATCTCTTGCTGAAGCGATAAGCAGAGTGCAAGCCCTTGTCTCGCTCTTATTAGAATAAGCATGAACTATATTTAATGTTTCATGAGCACATATTATAATCAATCCAATCCCATTAGACTGGGTAAACAAATTAGGCCTAAAATTGCTAAAATTCATCATAGTTTCCAATAAGTGATCATGCATTATTTGCTGTGCTTTCCTTAAACATGTGCTGGTACATCTGTTTTAGACTTGCACATAAGAATTAAGCTTTCCAATCATATTGAAGGCCAGATTGCTTAACTACAGCACAGGGTGACATACTACAGATAATCCATGCCCTTGATTAATGTTCTTATAATCAATTGCCGTCTGGGAGTGACTCCCTCCCATCTTGCTCTTCAACAAAAAGAGCAGATGGTATTTAAAAGGTTATGGCAGGAGGGCGTCACAGAGGTCAAATGGAACATCGATCAAGTGGGCAGAAAAATTGCCTTTTCTCTTCTTCTTTCTTCTTATCATAATAATCCATGAGGGAATGGGATGTGTGAGTTATAGTTTGATCTATAGTTCAAGCACTAAGATATTTTCTTGTCTCAAATTTCTATGTTGTTTTGGGTAATGAACCTGGAAATTGGATTTCTTGTGTGCCAATAAAAAAGTGCACCAATCTGAACATCTCACACAAATAATTCTTAGACTCAAGAAGATATTTTCAAAAATTTTAAAACAGCCAGAGGGTTCCAACTTAAAAAAGTCTTTAATATATAGTGGCTTTTGGATCAATTTTTATAGTTGTAATAGCTTTATTTATAGAAAATTACACTGAATTTTTATTTTTATGTGAAATGGTATATAGAGCTGTGTGTATAGATTTCCCTTCTTTTTCTTCCTGTCCTTTATCATACCCATGACAGTCTATCATATATTTCAAAGAGATCAATTTTATTTTTAATTGGTATGCTTAGTTCTAATTAGGTAGAATCTTGGAGGAGAGGTTACATTCCCTTGTGTTGAACACAAAGATTGAAGCTAAATAAGAAAATGTCAGGATAATTTTGTTTAAAAACTGAAATGTGTTACTTTTCATAAATTGGCACTTTCACATACATAGATGCAGATTATTTCACCATGAATAGGTCACATCTACATATTGCAGTGATAAGAAAGATATTCATTACATCAGGGAGAATGTTGTATCCTGGAATATATAAAAGAAAAGCAAAAAAGAAAGAAAGCCTGCTGAATAAAGGCAGATGCTTATTATGTGAGGCATTTTTAGAGCTTTCTGTCAGTGGGGGTGCAGTTTTTTACATACTGTATTATTTAGGAATCTTCTGTGGAAGGTCTACTGGGTTCATAAATGTTAACTGTTCAGGGACTACTTATTATCAAGCAAGGTTCATACATCTGGGTAAGAAATAAACAGCAGTGTTTGACATTTCTTAAAGAGTTTTCATATGGTAATGCTTTGTTTTATGTCCAGTTAGTAGTTATATTTTGATGCCACTGCGAAGCAGGGCAGATGGGTCAAGAAAAGTTTCTGATTGACGATAAGAGTCCAGCAGGATGAATGATGTTCAGTAGAACACTAGTGCCAAGACAAACATCATAGAAACAGGAAGCCAAGTGAATACATCCAGTTTGCATAGGCCAATCCAGCTATTAGGAATATTTCACAGAGTAGCCAGTATGGATCAAATGCCAAAGAATCCTGAGTGTTGTGTGCATATGTGAACTATTTCAATGCCCAAAATAGTATGATGGTGAATGTCACTTCACATATTTGCAGAGATTGTCTTTCTGGTGACAAAGAAAGCCTGCCATTCTTTTTTTTTTTTTTTTTTTGTCTCTTTAATCTATATCATAACTTGTTTAAGCATATGTGATTTTAATAATAATTATTAATATCAAACTGATAAAAGCTAACTTTTTAAGTGTTATTCTGAGGACATTATCAAATTTTACAAAAAGAACCATTTAAGTGGAATGATTGGAAATTGTTCCTGACAGGGCTGTGGGTACCTTTTGATATGAATCCAGAGCAAACATGAAAGTTTCATTGGTAGATACTAATTATGGAATTTTGCAGATTACATTAGATAACTATTCTGCTCCTGTCTTTTAGATGTGTAGGTTTTACCCTAGAACTCTCATCCATTCAGGAGCATCGGGAGTAGGACCTCATAAATTCTATACTTTCTAAAGGACACATGGCATTGGTCAGATGTCTGAAAAAGGTAAATGAGGAAATATATTTAAAAAAACCTGCAAACTTCAAAACTGTGTAAGAAGAAAAACTATAAGAATGAATGAGTCAGGAATTTGCATTGCAATTATAATTTATAGATATTATGAGAAAAGTTATGACATGCTATGAGATAAAGACAAAGACTATTTCCTCTAATTAAAAAAAAAATCACTTAACTGGGTGAAGAATATAGTACACAAGCCAAAAAATTGATCTACAATTTATGTTAATTTTATTGATGAAGAATGTTCCCTTGCCAATGTGCTCCACTTAGATATCAATATCATTTTGCTAGATGCTTTCTATGTGTGTGATGGTTACATCAAGAAAAGCATCAGTAAATTCTTGTCATAAATAAGTTACAAGAAGTTGTATTAACACCACACAAAAAACAAATTGAGGCTGTTGCCTGGTTTGTGATAATTTCCCAAGAGTCATGTCTGAGCTAACACAGTGTCCTTGAAAAACTGTTGCGTTCTCCTAAACATTTAATATATTGGGAAATATAAATGGAGGATATATCTTTCTGTGGAGTCTCTTCAATCTGCTTATATTTTTAATGTTACATATGTGACTGAGCCTAGATCATCTGTCCTCTAACCTAGTTTTTACCCCCAAAGTAAAAAAGTTGGTAGTAGTGACTTTTTGATATTTCAGAGCATTTTGCATTGAAATGCATTACTAAAAGTACTGATTGCTTTGTTTGGAGGTTTTCCTTTCCTGTCCTCACAAATAATTGCAGCTCTGAAGATAATGGCATGGTACCAAGCCACATGACTAAATATAGGTAAAAACCACAGGTAAAGAGTAAGAGCTATTTAGTAATATGCTTGAGATATTGGCCCAGCAGTTACTATAATGTTAATCCTCTAAGGCAATTATTTGGGAAGCAGCTGCTGGGTATTTGAGAGTTTCTGGTAGGACAGAAACTTACAAGGATATCCTGGGCTGAATCTGAACTCAGAATCTTTCTATCTCAGCTTTTAGAAAAGCTGTGATTACAAGTGTGCAATACCAGCTCCAACAACTTAATATTATCAAGGTTTGTATTATTTTTAGAGTGGAAGACAACATTCTGACTCAAAAGATTTTTCTATCTGTACAATGTAGATAGTAAAGGTACATAAAAATCACCTTATATATTCTAATTTTTCTTCTTCTATCGTCTATGATCATCCACTAGTTCCCATTATTTCTCCCTAACAAGTTCCATTGCCTTTCTCTATTTCTCTACATTTGTGTGATCCTTGAATTGACAAAACATTATCCATTGGAGTCTGATGGAGCCATTATTGTACCAGATACATTAGTATGCTATGTTTCTCAAAACACGGGGAAATGTGCCAAATGCTAAACTTGATGTTATGGGTGAATAACTTTCCAGTTAGTCAGATGTGCTCTGTGAATAATTATTATGACAATACCTGTGCATTATATCTGGGAAGAGAAGTGGAAGTGATATAGGGGGATTTGAGAGAGGGAAAACAATTTGAAAATACAATGTACTATAAAATTTTATTTTTACTAAGAAAATAAAAATAGAGCATTGGAAACATCCACATTATGAATATGTAATTTTTTATTTGTATGTTTTCAGTGACAGGCCATATAGTACATTATATCATAATTAAGTTTGAGTCTCACTTTTTCATATTAATGTTTGATAATGCAGTGATGTTGTGTGTTTCCAAACCAATTATTTCCAGAAAAGTACTATTAGTTACAATAAAGTTGTTTTGTTATCTTGTTGTAAGATTAGCATGATTTCCCATAAGGTATTTTGTACAGTTGTCTGTTTGCTTTTGTATTTTGATATTGCTGTAGTTTGTTTGTGAGACTTTCTGTACTAAAGTGGTAATTTGATGTGAGACTCCCATTAACTATTCACGTTCTATTTCCAGACTATTGATGCAATGTGAACAGCAAGCTTCTTGTTATCACACTTTTCTGATAATGATGGGACGTATTCTCTCAAACTGTAGCCATTGTATATCCTTCCTTTCCTAAGCCTGGGACTCATTGTTTTAGGAATATCATGGTGTACTTTTTATTACCATGAAAGAGGACAGGAAACATATCTTTAACAATATATAATAATTTAACAATAAATAGTAATTAATAATAAATTAACATAAACCATTTTATTGTAAATAAGCACTGAAATTTTTTAGGATACAAGAAGTGAAAATGATTCTGTGCAAACTATTATAATGAAACTTATGAACTGTTTTCCAGTACTATACCAACTAATACTCTGATTAGCAGTGTTTGGGAGTTCTAATTTATTCACACACATTCTAACATTGGGAAATGTTTGTCTTTTGGGCTGTACCCATATTATTTTGTGAACATTGTATCTTATTACACTGTTGATTTTCCTTAAGCAAATCATTTGTCTTGTGATAATATCATTTAAAGAGAAATCTTTATTGTTTTCAAATTAAATTTGTGAATTTTCTTGTAGTTATTTTCCATGTTATTCTATTGGTACAATCTTTAGTAAGACATAGTTTTGTATACTCTTTTCTTTTATGAAACTTTTTAATAAATATCTTCTCTCCCCTGAGGACTTAGGGAAAATGCTAAGATATATAACCATGAATTTTTCCTCCTCCTTTTATACACTCTAAAATCCTATGTATTAATACCCCAAAGAGCAAGCCACTGCTTTGATTTCAGACTAAGAAACAGAAGTGATGAGAAAAAAGGTATGGTCTTTGGAAACTTGGTTTTAAGAGGTGACAAAGGCCTCCATCTTTTCACCTGAATCAGCATTAGAAACCCATACTGGAGTAGCTAGTTGCACAGACTGGTATCAGGTAAATGATTCTTTCTTTTTTCTGAGAAGGTCTGTTTCAAATTGAACATTAAGTTTTTGTTCCTTCAATGAGAAGCATAGAAAAAGAATGGTCCCTTGGCCTCGTGTCTTCTCCTTTTGGTCCAGGAGAGAACTGACTACTTTCTAGAGGTATTTGAACACCTATAGAAACTGATGTAACTGTTTTATTTGTTACCTGGTTAGTTTATTTCATTGGCTGAAAAAGATTATTAAGCAGAGACAAAAGTGAAAAAGAAAACTATTAGAAACAGCTTCTATTGAAGCTGTATGTCTTTAAGAGTGAGAAGAAGAATTGGGATAAAAACATAAAATTACTCTAGAACACAAAGTCAGAAATACAAGATTTCTGATAAGAACAAATTTAAACTTGGTTGTGGACAGTGCAATCCACCTTCAGATACAGGACGAAAAGAATTATTAGAAAGTAAGTAGATACAGTGAATTTGAACAGGGGCTGCGTACATGGAACAAGTTGTAGGGAGAAAAGGGAAGGTGGAAGGTGATAAAATTATATTTTAATAATTTCTAGGAATGCTTGGCAGCAAGAAAATTAGTGGAGTTTTCACTCTTCATTTTACACTTATAACTTATTACCTACCAAGGCTTTCTACTGTGTTGAAGTTTTACTAACAAATATATGACACATTATCATTTTTTATTTTTTATGCAATATGGTTATATCTCATTCCAGTTTCCAGTTTCTAACACTAAGCCAACCTATAGCATCATAGGGGTTAGGTCTATAATGCATTAATTGTCAGGATATGAAGCATCTCTTGTTGTCATAGTCTTTTCAAACAAGCAAGGGCTCACAGTTAGTATTTGTGCATGTGTCTTCCAGAGGCTACTTTTGTTAAAGGAGACTTTATTTTTTAATAAATTGCCCATTGGTGAATTTCTGAAGTAACAGAAAAGTTTATGGGTAAAATGTAAAAAAGGATATCTTAGTGAGAAATTGTGATCCAGAGCTGTCTGTCAGTCTGGCTCAGAAGTAAAATACATGTAGTGTCCATGCAGAGGACCCGAGTTCTGTTCCCAATACACAGCAGTTGGCTTCCAACCACCTGTAGTTCCAGTTCCTAAGGGACTAATACTCTTTTTCTCCCCTCTGCAAACACATGTACTCATGTCTATACAATTACACATAGCTGTACACATATTTGTAATTAAAAGTAAAATTAGAAAAAAAATTGAATGGAAATAACAGCTCATTTTTTTCTTTTTATCATATGCTTATTTTACATCCCAGTCACAGTTTGCAACTCCCCCATTCCAGTTCTCTCTCCCAGTCCTTTTCCTACTTCCCCCTCTTACCATCCAAACATCTCCTCTTCCTGCCCATCTAGGAAATGGAAGGTTTCCTATGAATGTCAATAAAACATGGCATATCCAGCTGCAGTAAGATAAGCATCATCCCACATAGTAAGTCTGGGCAAGGAAACTCAGTATGAGAAGTGCGGTCCCAAAAGCCAGAAAAAGAGTTGAAGACAACTCTTGTTCCCCACAGCTCTTTTTTTAAATAATGTTAGCAAGTCATAATTATTAAATATGTTGGGGCACTAAGTAAGATTTCTGAGGAGTAGAGTTTGTGTTTCACATTGGCCTTAGCCAGTACTAAGGTATAAAAGTTTATCATGTAAACAAACTAATCAATTTTGTTTTTCATATATCTGAGTCTCATAACCAAGTACTTTAATTATTACCTTTTACTTTTTTATTTTCTCAGACTGACTTCCACACATTAGAAGAAAATTCTTAGAATAAGATGAAATATTTTTTCTAAATTCAGTGTTTTTATGAAACAACAGCAACGAAAACAACTCATTCTGAACAGCTGTTGCATTTCAATGCAACGACTCTGTGCATGTGTGACATGATTTCCTGAGTAGGCATGGCAACAAAGTCATTGTTTTCACCAAGGTGATGAGAAGAAAAAAGTTTAGTTAAGCAAGTGACCAGTCTTGTTCTGGATGAGTATGTGAAAAATGGCACATGTGGCCCCGAGAAGGAGGTAGTGAGAGGCCACTGAAAAGCTTCTGGGGCCTTTTCACTTTTTACTGATTTGTTGTATGATCTGGGGCAAATTACTTAAATTCTCCATTTCTGCATTTTCTCTGCTCTCTTTCCTGACAAAGTATTTTCTCTGGTCTACTGTATTATTTTCAGTCTCTCTGTAACAGGATGAAAATAAAAAGTTACAGTCTGAAATTTTAACAATTAATTTTTTATGCTCTCTTTCAAGCTTTGCAAGGTGCAATCTACAGTTTTGCTAAACAAACTTTTGACTTTTATGCTCACTGGGGTAAAGATGTAGAAAGGCAAAGGGACTGAAGCAAAGGAATGTGAATTCTGAGCTCATCTCTGTAATAATGGGTTACCTTCTTTAAACCCAATGAGATAATTGCATCCATAGGAACAATTTAATTTAACTTAATTGGAATGTGAATGGAGAAAGGATGTCTGAAGGCATCAAATCACACCTGGAAAGAGAAGAGTCTTAATCTTTCCCATTAAAGTAAATGAGAAAGAGAGCATTTTGAGGATGACTCACAATGCCTTCAGCAAGATGACCTAGATTTTTTTTTCAGAATAGTCTGTGATACAAAAGTCAATTGTGGATGTTTAGTACTAGGTATTTAGTGGAAAAATTTAGACCCTATTATATATAAATTTTCATGAGTTATATATTCAAATATAAATCTATATATACATGCATAAATACATACATACACACAGTAAAAATATTTTTCAAATGAAAATTCTTTTTTCAACCTACTGACATTTGATAGACTAATGGCTAAAACATTTGGGAAAATATACATCTGCTAGCAATAATCATTTTGCAAAGTTTATTTTTATGCGTGTTATTTCTATACTCATTTCTATACTCATATTTTAAATCATATAGCAATCTGAGAAGAAATAAGTGTTATTTGGAGTAGAAATTTTCTCCCCATTAAAATATTCACCTGAGAAATGAGGTTGGCTCATGGGATCAAAGACTTTAAAGCAAACTTCTGAACATAGGAACTTTGAAAAGTCAGAAAAATTCACAAGGACCCTTCCCAAATTTATAAAATTAAAAAAAAGCAAAAAACAAAAGCAAATAAATAAAAAACAGTTGCTAGGGAACGAAAGCATTCTTCTGGAATGGCTGGCTGCAAGTTACTTAAAGAGCTCCAGGGATGTACTATTTTGTGTTCCAGTCAACTTGAAAGTACTAATAATAAACTCTGAGTCCCCAATAACTTCTCAGTGTCACATTAAGGAGACAAATCAGGGCACTGTCTTTGGAGTCATTTGGCCAAGAGCTAGCCAACACTTGAGCTCTCTTCTTTAGTCCCCTAGTGTCTCCCATCACCCCTACTTGTCTATTGTGTGAGTCTGAATCTATACCTGCCCGAAGGCTGTCTGTAAAGATGTCACTGTGTCCATATTTGTGTTTCTCTGAGTGTGTGTCTGAGTGATCAGTCTCTAACAGAGGGTTTGTTTTTCTCTTTCACTGAACAGCACAGAAAACATCAAATAGAAAATGAATGAGAATACATTATAGAAACGTTACAGTTTCATGAGATAATGTTATTACTCTAATCCAGATAACAAAAAGTATTACAAAATATAATGTTTATCAAGAAATATTCATATGTTGCATATTGAATATTTATGTTGGATATCAATTTTATAAGGCTACATACACCCTGGATTTACTGTTTTGAGCAAATGATTGTCATAACAGACCTGAGAACACACATGCAATGCTCTTGGGTCAGGGACATCAAGAAGTATTTAACTTAAAATCTGTCATGCATCTAAGGTGTAAAAGTTGGTTACTTAAGAAATCTAAGTCAGTGTGGTAGTTACACTGATCTAAAGGTAAATCAAGGAAAGGGCAGTGGACACAATATAATAGCAGTCATAAGTCTTAAAAGTGACTTCAAGATGTGCTGCTAACTCCTGATGCCAGTGCCAGTTCAAGTACCTTTCCCTTTGAATGTAAAGAATATTTTCATCATTATGAATTTCCTGTAAGTCATCAGAGCTCTTCCATGAGGTATCTGCTTTTGAATTCCATCCCATGTAATCTTAAAAATCATTGTTTACTAAACTTAGCTTGAACGACATTTTTGCTTTAATCATGATAATCTATATATGATAAATAGGCATTGTGTATGTGGAATTTTAGTCATGATAATTTGTATATGGTAAATAGATATTGTGTATGTGGAATATGTCACAAGTAACATAATCTGTAACATGTTTTTAAATTTATTAGGAAACTTGAAACAGAGGAAAAAATTATGTTCTCTTTAAACTGATTAAGAATAAATACCATATGCAGAATTCTAATTTAGATTTTTCAAATACTGTTTTTGGTTTTATTTTACTTTTGTTTCTAAAATGGTAGAATGTGATCAGAAAATATTTATGAGTTTAATATCCATGTTTCATCAGTGCTAACTTATCTGTGCTCAGTCACTATCAATTTTGTTAATACAATCACATTAGTCATTTTGCTGTTGTTTTTCTTTTCCCTAGGTTATTGGATTCACCTAAATTTATGGAAAGAAAAGTGAATTGAGTCTCAAAAGCTCTCAACGATGTATGCTCAGCCAAAAACAATGTGTTTACGGTAGTAACTTTCCTTAGGTGTATACAGCTAGATCATTCCCATCCCAGCTGTGATTTACATCTGGAGTAACAAAAGAGCAAATACTTTCTAAGCTTGTCATGGCAAGTCCTAACACTAGAAAGAACAGAAAATTTAGAGTTAGACTTAAGCTAGGGGTTTAAAGTCTTCCAAAACCAAATACAATATGTCTTTTCTGTCATGAACTGCTACTTCCACTGAAGATTATAGCAGAACGCATTATGATTTTTATATCTCACATTGAATTGCAGATACTCCTCTTAATATCACATTTTTGTGTCACAGATATGTGTGTAGCAAGATTTTGAAAGAAAAGCATACCCTTGATTTTCTTAAATTCAAATATAGATTGTACATATTATTAAAAACTGTACATGTGTTCAGTGACATTTAAGCAGTTATAAAAAGACAATTAGGCAATATTAAGGAGTTACTTATAGAATTTTACAATGTAAAAATGTATAGATAGAATTTTAATATTTCCTGAGACTGGACTAATGGCTCAGCAAATAAGAGTACCCATTTTTCTTCCTTGCAAAGGTACTATGCTTTGTACTAGGACCCTTGTGGGCATTCACAGCTATGTTTTTCTCCAGTTCCAGTACTTTGCTGGCACCTACACGTGTCACACACATATAAATATATAAACACCACACAAACACACACACACACACACAAAGATATTTGCACAAAGATGGTACTAAAACCAGAGAGTTTGAATTAGAGCTCTCGCTGAACTTAAAACATCAGCTTTATTGGGTTTTTTTTGCCTTGATTTCTCAAAAACAATGGACTATAACTTGGAATTGTAAATTCCAATAAATTCTTTCAGGTCCTGTTGTTTTGTGTTGAAGTATAACAGCGAAAGAAATAAAACTAGTACACATAGGTACATAGTCAAATGCTATGAATTTTCCTCTTAAGACTGCCTCATTGTGGCCCACAAGTTTGGATATGTTGTGGATTAATTTTCTTTAAATTCTAGGAAGACTTTGATTTCTTTTTTAATTTCTTCCTTGACCCAGAGGTGGTTCAGCTGAGTGATGTTTAGTTTCCATGAGTTGGTAGGCTTTCTGTGATTTTTGATGTTGTTGAATTCTAACTTTAGCCCCTGGTATTCCAATATGATACAAGTGAATATTCTCATTTTTTGTATATGTTGATATTTGTCTTATGACCGATTATGTGGTTAGCTTAAGAGAATGTTCCATGGGATGCTGAGAAATATGTATTTTTCTACTTTCTTTTATTTCTTTCAGGGAATTTTTGATATCTTCTTTGAAGGCTTCAATAATTTTCATAAAGGTGTTTTTGTGGTTGTTTTCTTCTGTTTCCCTTCATTGCTGTGTTCAGGTCTTGTAACTGCAGAAACACCAGTTTCTTCTGGTTTTTCTGTGTTGTTATTTATATTGTTATATGCATTTTTTGTACTGGCATATATTTTGAAGCCTATGGCTTCATTGGTTCATAAATAGGTGGTTCCTGGTCAGTTGTGGCAAGAGGACTTGTGTGTTTCCTGTCTCCTTTGAGAAAGGTTTCTGCTTTATCTCTGACTCTGCTCTGGATAGGGATCTGAATTTCAAATCCTAAGTCCTTCTCTGATGATGCAGTTCACCCTGGAGGTGGGGCCTGCTCATGCAAGTTCCCCTCTTTTAGGTGTAGCTGGAGGAGGCTTTCACAGTCAAACACTAGCTCCTCTATGCTAGAGAGAGTCTGAGATCAGACTCTAGGGATTGACCCCACTCCCAGAGAGGGACTCTCTGGATGGGTGGTCCATGTGCCGGAATCTGCTCACCTCTGGCTGAATTTTCCAGTATAAATTGTTTAATTATATATACATGTGTATTAGGTATCAACAAGTGTTTAAAAATATATTCATATATGCTAATATTCCTAAGATAACTGTGAAACAATAACTGTGAACATAACTCATACATTATAACACAAGGCCGTAAATTATTACCATATAATTATAACTTCTTATACTTTCTGAATATAGAATCAGATGTACATAAACCATCTCTCATAATCAGTACTAGTAGATATAGAAATATTGGCAATGTAGGAAACACTGTGGTTGATTCTACTAATAAGACAATG
Source organism: Sigmodon hispidus (assembly GCA_004025045.1). NCBI lineage: Eukaryota > Metazoa > Chordata > Mammalia > Rodentia > Cricetidae > Sigmodon > Sigmodon hispidus. The sequence continues at coordinate 49,622 of PVIH01010921.1, forward strand.
TAAGTCTGTAAATGGAATAAAGAGGAATTCACAAAGAAACAGTAGGAATAAGAATCATTTATATTTCTCTTTTCAAAACAGCAGTAAAATTCCCAGTGGAGAAGGGTCTGGCAATCAACCATTCAGTCTATTAGAATTGAGTCTGGTGGCTCATTGCCATTTCTTTCCTAAATAAAGGAATGCAGAGCCAATAGAATTTGAGTAATAGCCTCTACATGCATAGTCTTAGTCTGAGCCTGTGTGGATAGCTTACACTGAAAATATTTTAATTGCATTAGAGAAGAGATACAAACAATAAGAACAGCATTTTCTGCTTCACGTATGTGACTTTGTCTACCAATTGTATTAGTCCTGAAAAAGCTTAATAGCAAAGGATTTGGCAAACAAGATTCTTCAAAACTCTTGACCTCTTTTTAAAATTCCTTTTCAGGATAACTGGTTTCTTCACCCAAAATTATATACTCTGATAATTTATTCATCCGTCAAGTTTCCAGTGAATAATAACATTTTGTAATATGCTAAAAATGTATTTGGTATTTTATATGTTTATAGTTGAATTCGTTTATTGACTAAAGATAACTTACTATTCAATGTGAAACCATTCAAGCAAAATAAAGAATTTGAATCTAGCAGCAAACTGGGGATGATATAGGTTGTAATAGTATTGTGCTTTCATAGAGTCATTATCATTTTCATATTTTGAATAAAATTATATACATATGCATAATACACTGTGTTGTAACTTTCAAATCATGCCTTCAATATATTTGTGGTGTTCTTTTCATTTCTGTCAGTACCTCTTTGTCTCTCTTATTCTTTTTTTTTTTTTCATAAACACATATTCCTACAGCTTAGACCTTTACAACATTACATTGTTCACTGTCCTTGAAAAGATAAATGGATAACTTGCAACCATAATTATAGATCCTCACTGGTGTAATGAAGAGAATTAGAAAATATGTACACAATAGCAGTACAGGGCAGAGAATACATAATAGGCAACTATTAATCTAATATAGAAAGACAGGGATGGAATAATTAACAAATGCCACATAGAATGATCATTTACGATAAGGATGACTGAAAAGACAGTGGAATTAGCAATGTTTTCCCATTGGCAATGAAAGCCAGAGTGAAAACAAAATGAATCTTCAGCTCAGACAGCAGCAATCATGTTTACTGAGCTGTGGTGAAAGTAGATTTTGTATGAATCCATTCTGTCACTCCCTTTCATCCCCCATCTTTACTGGTGTTAATATATATCTATTCTTGTCCATTTCCTTAAATTGAATTAGCAACATGCTTAAAACAAACTCAAATTTTATTTAAAAAAGACTTTAGCTAAAATATTTATTCCTTGACATTTTTGGAAGAAATGTACTTTTGCATTTTAGAATCTGTAAGTATTTTCTTCTGCATCATCTTGCTGAAACTCACAGCTCATCAATATTCCACTATAAATTGGGAATTAATTTAAATGAATAATATGTAGCATATGAATTCCTTACCATAAATATGAAATTTAAATCTATTCATAGAGAGTAAACACAGGATCAGAGAACAGTCATTTTAACACAGATATCTTACTGCTGAAAATATTGTTTTATTCTCTTAACTTTTTTATATAGTTGTATATAAAGTAAAATAATTTTTGAAGTCAATTTCTAATTCACTAATTCAAATAAGAGTTTAATGTATAGTGAGTAAATATAAATAAGGCTTAAAAGGCGCCACCTTAGCATCTTTTAAAGCAGGAATTGGCGAATACTATTTGTGAGCCTCAAATGTGACCTGGTAAAACACTTCTTGTTACTTTTATTTTTAGTTTTTGCTACATAAATAATGCAATGGCTGATGATCTATATAGTTACTTCTCATTAATACATCCTCATGCTGTTTCTCACATCTCTTTTAAAGAAAAATTTGAAAATGTTTAAAGCAAAAAATATTTTAAGAGATTTTTGTCTTAATTTTCATTTTAAATAGTTTTAGGCATTTGGAAACGCCATGCATATATAAAGTAATCTTGATTATGTTTTTCCTCTACTGTCTGTTATTTTTTTCTACCTTTAACAGTGCTTCATTTTGACCTCTTTTTTCCCAGGTTTATGCCTTTTTCTTTGCTATCTTTTTAGTTCAAGCATGTCCTTCTCTGTGACCACTATAGTGGGGTTGTGTATTGGTCCCAGTGATCTTTCCAGTGGATATGTAACTAAATAAAAACAATGATTCCTTCCTTTGCTTGAATCTATTTCATCTCTGAAATGTAGAGATAGCAAATTGTCTACATTTTGCAAATGCCTGGCTGTTTATGGACTCATTTTTGTGCAGACCCAGTGTTGGGCCTTATAAGGCCTGGACACGAGGCCCAGTGTAACTTCCTGTGCCTAACTCGAGTATGGTGACCTATCTTTGGCCATAACTTCCATGTGTGAGTGACTTAGCACAGCCTGACCTAAAACTGCCTCTGTCCAGCCACCACTAACATGATGAAATGTTATTGGCCCTTACTCCGCAGCAGTCCTCCTCGTCTACCCCAAGTCTCCCACTCCCTTTTCACAACCCCATATAAGTTCCTGCCTGATACAATAAAGTGAGATCCTGCTTCAACAAGACTCCCGACTCAGTGTGTGTTTCTCTCTGGTGACCGGGGTGGAAGTCTGGGTAATCGACTCTTACCATCCCTGTTCAGCCTCAAGGAGAGACCTGTGGAACTGGCTCTGTCACAGCACTATCTGCTTGGGATCCTGGCAACCCAGTGCTGTCACCCCAGATGTTTCGATTTCATTACTATAAATGCTATCTATGTGCATCCCATAGATCTCATTTAATGTCCCTTTCCCTATCTTTGATGTCAAACATTTTTCTCCCTCTTTAACAATTTTCCCAGAGCCGTTGGTGGAATGATTCAAATGTTCTTTCTCTACAGGCAGATATTGGGAAATAGCTGAAATATTAGAGAGATAGAGAAATAAACTATAGCCATTTCTCACCCATCCAACTCCTCAGGTCTATTGCCATGGATCCTCAGACCAAAAGTTTCTCCATCCTCATTCGAAAGTGGAAAAAGAAGTGTCATGTGAAATTGAACTCCTTCCTCTTTAGACTCTGCCTAGATATCTCACTTTGAATATTCCTAGAGCTAGGACTAAAGGTGTGTGCCACCACCTCCTGGCTCTGTTAGACCTGGAACTCACAAAGATCAAGAAATATCTCTGCCTCCTAAATGACTGATGGAATTAAAGGCACAGGTCATCACTCCCTTACCTTCAAGAAGCAGTCTAGCCTAGAAATCAAAATGCTCACAGGTGGCAGTGCAGGTATTTCAGACAGACATCAACACTGCTGCTGGGTACATCTTAGGTTTCATCATGGTCCCATGTTAAACTCATAACTCGATAATTTAAAAGCCTGCATTCTCATCTCTATATACATAATCAATAAGTAAGTAACTGGCATTTATTTAAGTGAAGGAGATAAGCTATGTTAGTGATTTAATATATTTATTATCTCAAAGGAGGATTGAGATTTGGAGTACTTTTAAATTATTATATAACCTACATAAATATATGTATATATTTGCATTTATAAAAAAAAAATCAAGTAATGGTAACCCAAAGGAGTACTGGAGTTCAGTCGAGTTTTTTGGTTTTTTTTTTTTTGTTTTTTTTTTTTTTTTTTTTTTTGTTTTTTGTTTTTTGTTTTTTGTTTTTTGTTTTTTTTTAAACCATGATTTTTTAGGAAAACTAAAAAGGTCATGGGGAGATGACTAGTTTTCCTGACATTTCATCATCTTTCTAGTTCCTAAAGCCAAGTAAAGCTGTCTCAGAAGGTAGGTTTGTGAGTAATTTTAGCTAAGAACTTATAAAAGAACAAATTTAACTTCACCAGGCACCTCTGTGTAGACAGGCATGTTAGACTATTGATTTTTATTAGTATAAAAATTGTTAGACTTCAAGAGAATATAACTTAAGATAACTTCTGGTAGAAGTTAAGATCAAAATCCACATATATTAAACATTCAAATTTGTTAATAATAATTGTATTAATTATGGATGTTTCCTACAAGCTACCTTTAGATAACTATTTAGAAATGTCATCTTTATAGATTTCCATTCTAATCCATATAGCCAATGCATGGCTGAACTAGAGAAAACATTGTGGTGATATTTTTTTTAATAAAATAGTCTGGAATATCAGAGGACACAAACAGCTGCAGAGCCAAAGTGGTTCTGAGAGTGCTGGCTCTTCCTCTCACCTGAGAGGAGTGGTCCCAGCCACCCAGCCTGACCAACTGAGCTGCCACCCAAGCACACATCTAGGGCTTAGAGTTGGCATATCCCAACATGTACTACATATAGGACCTACTGGAATATGTGAGATCTCCATGACTTGGGGCAACAACAGAATAAAAAAATGTTAGGGGGCCACTATTGATGGTTTACCATGCCAGCGGCCTTGAAGCTCAGCAACAACCCATTACACAATGAACATCTGCAAGCTATGCTCTTTGAACAACAGGGTATTCTCCGTAATTCCAAGCAGCTTCTGGTGCCGCTAAGATGAATGGGGAGGCAATGGCAAAGTGGGAAAGATGGAAAAAGTGTTTTTATATTTTTACAAGTTATTTTGTTTTTTTTTACATTTAATTTATTTTTACTTAACATATTTTTAAGTTAATTTTATATCTAACCAGCTTTTCTTTTTCCTCTCCTCCTGTTTCTCCTCTGTCTATCACCTGCTCCATCCATTCCTATTTCATGTCCATTCAGTAAGGGACAGAGAAATGGAAGATGGGATTCTAAAAGCCAGGGGGGGTTTAGCGGAGGAACTCACAGAAACATCTGACCTGATATCGTGGTAGCACATGGACTCTGGACCAACAGTTAGGAGCCTTCATGGAACTGACCTAGGTCCTCTGCATGTGTGTGACAATTATATAGCTTGATCTGTTTGTAAGGCCCCTAGAAGTGAGATCAAGACCTGTCCCTGGGGCTTAGCTGGGTTTTGGATCCCTATTCCCCATGCCCAATTACATATCATAGTCTTTATGAAGGGAGAGGAGCTTGGTCCTACCTCAATTTGATGTGCTATGCTCTGCTTACGTCCATGGGAGGCCTGTCTCTTTCTGAATTATTGTTTATTTTTAATCTCATTTATGTTCTTGCCTGGTGCATGCTATAAGAGAGAAGGACAATACCAAGAAACTGAGAGATGTGTGGGATTGGTGTGCATGATATGAAATTACCTAAGAATCACTAATAAATTATTGATTAATGTTAGTAGTGATGATAAAGACAATACAAAAATAGGGTGATATGTATATGATAAAATAGATTAAGTAATGCTAAAGGAAGTATCTAAAATCAGATTATCACATTTTAAAATCAACATTGTAGATTTGTTACTAAATTCTATATTTCATCTAAAATTTATTACTTCACTTATATATCACAAATATTTAATTAGAAATATGCTGTCGCTCTATCTCATTTTAAAGATGAATAACCAAAATAAATAGAGAGTAAACAACTTAGTAATTTCCATAAACAGTATAAATAGACTACAATTTCAACACCATTCTTTCAGCTTCAAAAGTTCATGCCCTTAGTCACTTTTCATTTCTTCCCTGTATTGAAAAGTACGCCGAAAAAAAATATGGCTTTATTCATAATAAAAAAAGTTTTCAGTAAAAAAAAGTATGAAGCTAAACAAAAAGTTTTATTATAACTGTGACCAAGTTTGTTTAACTCCAAGACATTGAGACTTTGTCCATAAAATACAGAAAAGTTGGTGGTGGGTGGGGAGATAAAATTAGGTGGTTGAGAAGTTGGGAAAGATGTGAGAAGACTTGGGGAGGAAACAATGTAATCAAAATTCATCTCATGAAATTATTTTTTATTTAAAACAGTGAATGCAAAAAGAAAAGTAAACTATACTAACTTGCAAGACTATACTGTAGATTTTGATGTAAAACATTTTAAAATTTGAATAGGAAAGGAGGAAAAGAAGAATGATAATATTTAAATTTTGCTAAATAAAGATTCAGAGGTTTACATTTTTTCTCAAAAAAGAGATGAGAAATAAAGTAAATCAAAGTCTGATAACTGCAGTAGCCTTAAACTAGAATTGATTTTTATTTCTCTTATAGTTCTGTTAATAACTCAGGTGCAATAATATGTAAACAACAATTTTATTGACTGTTGCTTTATGTAAAATATGTCTGATATCACTGTGCTTCTATCTCTCATATTCTATTACTTCATATTTCAGGATTGGGACTGACATAAACCTGTTAAGAAAATATTCTTAAGGGCAGGTGAATCCATCATTATTTTCATAAGTTCCACAGAGCATGAGAAATTGCTGAGATTTTACCTTACAGAGATCTCACTGCTCTCAGTTGAGCATTAGGGAAAAATAATATGCAAGTGCCTGACTCTACATTTACAAATCTATATAGACTAATTAGCAATTAAATAGAATCCTTAATAAATGCTATGAATCAAAGCTAATTGTATATTCTGTCAGTTAGTTGTGATGTGCAAAATGTCATCCATATTTTATGGATTACTTTGAATAATTGAGAATAAAGTGGATATGAATTGGATAACACTTCCTCCCTACTTCTAAAATCAAAGAAATTTACAATTCCTCTTTGTACTATGAAAATATTAATCAAAGACTTACTTTGAAACTGTGAAGAGAAACATATCTTATCTAGAAAAATATTTCAGTAAAATGCATTCTCTAAGGTGACAGAAACTAGGCTTGAACTCTACGCATGCATTCATGCTCCAGATGTCTAGGCTGTCATTCAGTTCATATTAATAAGGAGATAAAAATTTACATAAATCAAATACTTGTCTACTGGTATAATATTTTGTTACATATGATAACATGCTCTCCAAGAACCACTCTCATTGTCCAAATAATACAACTACATTCTTTCACTTTTAGTTGAATTTTTTATAGAAAGATAAAAAAGAAAAAATTATAAATAAGTAAATAAGAAGTAATGCTCTTGGTTACAAATTTTGACCTATCTTCAATAGTAAACATAGCTCATGAGTCTGGAAGTACCTGTAAATAAAAAAATAACTTGAAATAAAATGACAGTTAAATTTCATACAATATATTTTGCTCCTGGATGAACTATTTAATATTTCCAATAAATAAAATTAAGACACTAAATTATTCAGAAAAATCATAGGGTGGGACCATGGGACTGCCTGCAGCCTGCCCAGGGAAGGGATGGGGATTTGTGAAGAAGAAAGAATGACCTGATGAGGTGGGAGGGGGAAGGGACCTTGAATAAGGATATACAAGGTTAGAAAGTGTGACTTCTTTGTTAATAATAATAATAATAATAATAATAATAATAATAAAGGAGAAAAATTATAGGCAAAGGTTTTTAGTAAAATCCTTCTTTTTATTTCTTCATATGGTTGTCTTCATGATCTATGTAAGAGGGTATTTTGACAATATAAGATTAGCATGTATTATTTGATAACATAGATAACTGATGGCATCTATATTGGATAGCTACTTCATTTATTTTTTCTTAATTATAGTGTGAAAAATGTATATTTGGCATATACACACACATATATTATATATCCAAAACATATAGTAAGGTTTGAACATGTCTGTTAATGTTCTACAGAGATGTAAAAAAATTCTCACATTTATGAGATTAATTTAAATGAAAAGAGTGGAGATGCTTATGGCAGTTTTTTATATTTAGAAACTACTTCTATGTAGACCTCAATAAATTTTATTTTCATTATGAAAAAAAAGAAGACAGCACTGATACCTTCAAAGTACTAACATTATTATCCTAGTAGATAATAACTATTTCTTCTCATTCTATCATTAGAGATGGAGAACATCTAGGATATGTTGTTTTGCAAGACATGATTATAGTACAAGTAATAAGGTTTGCTAGACAAGGCTTCAATTCAGCATCAGAGAAAGTTAATGCAAAAACTGCCCCATTTCAGTCCTCTGAAATATTGAACAAATCATGTCAACATCATACCCTTAAATGAATAAATAATAAAAACACTGTATACTTGACAAATAGTTAAGATCAGTAGAAATCGTTTATTAACTATTTTCAGTATATTCTTATTTCAGGCTACGATAAGAAGGAAATTAGAAAGTGTCATTCATTATTTGTACAAAAATATTTTAATATAAGGTTTTCATATTTATTTTAAGTCTTCTACTTAGTAAAGAAATAATAGCAAGTATAGGCTCTCTTGGTAAGATTTACTTTATTCTTTGTAATTTGACAGCATATAAAAATTAAGTGACACTGTGAATTCTTTTATATCTGACCACTAACTGAGGCAAAAGACACAATGATACATGGTAAAATATTTTATTTGAATATGTCACTGAGTGACTCTATAAGAGATTAGCAT
>PVIH01010921.1:58150-72252 GCA_004025045.1 Sigmodon hispidus
GGGGGAAGAGACCTTGAATAAGGATATACAGGGATGGAAAAAAAAATTCAGAGGGAAAGATGAACACAAAGAAAATATAGGTGTAGCAATCTTATTTGTATTTCTTCCCTTGATAAGCCATGCTTATCATTCTTATCCTCTGTATAGTTATTGTTAACTCTTCCACATTTTGAATTCTTTTTACTGTGTTTTTTTTTGATAAATACAAAATAAAGAAGGAAAAAAAAGAAAAAAGAAAAAAAAAAGAAAAAAGAAAAAAAAAAGAGATTAGCATTTAATTCCGTGGACAGAGTTGAGATACTTACCTTGCAAATTTAATTTAACATCATTCAATATGTTGTACTAAATTAAACAAAAGGTCAAAGAAATGCAGAAGTTTCTTTAGAAAAATTATCCTAATAAGGATCTTCTCTTGCTTCAAACACTGGAGAATATATTTCTTATGTCTTTCTTATCAATCTGAAGTTCATCACTGATATTGTTGGTCATATATTTCTTCCTGATCTCTGATGACAAAATGTACTAAATCTGTTGACAAATCTGAGCATACTTTTTATATGTACATTAATGGAGAAGTAAATATGTATGTACATACTACTATATTTTTCAGTAAATGAAGATATAAAGCTCCTGTCGCTTTATTTCTCTAGAGAGGACTGATTAATAAATTTGGATCTGAAAAAAATCACCTGATAGACATATTTTAAGACAGCTTTCTACAAATGGTGCTAGCATTGCTGGATGGTAGTATTCAGATAAATGCAAATAGATCCAAATATATATCTCCCTGCACAAAACTAAAATCCAAATGGATCAAAGACCTCAAAATAAACTCAGCCACACTGAACTTGATAGAAAAGAAAGTGAGATATATGTTCCAACAAATTGGCATAAGTGACCACTTACTAAATATAACACCAGTAGCACAGACACTAAGATCAACAATCAATAAGTGGGAGCTCCTGAAGCTGAGAAGCTTCTGTAAAGCCAAGGAAACAGTCAATAGGATAAAACGACAGCCTACAGAATGGAAAAAGATTTTCACAAACCCCAAAAGTGATAGAGGATTGATCTCTAAGATATATAAAGAACTCAAGAATATAGAGCTGAAAACCTTGAATAACATAATCGAAAATTGGTGTTCAGATCTAAAAAGGGAATTCTCAGCAGAAGAATTACAAATGGCTGAAAGGCACTTGAAAAAGTGCTCATCATTTTTAGCCAGCAGAGAAATGCAAATCAAAACAACTTTAAGATTCCACCTGACACCTGTCAGATTGGCTAAGATAAAAGACACAGATGACAGCCTATGCTGGAGAGGTTTCAGAGCAAGGGGAACACCCCTCCATTGTTGGTGGGAGTGTAAGCTTGTTCAGCCACTCTGCAATGCAGTTTCTCAGAAAACTGAGAATCAATCTCCCCAAGGACGCAGCAATACCACTTCTGGGTGTATACCCTAAGGATGCACATTCACACTCCAAAGGCATTAGCTCAACTATGTTCACAGCAGCATTATTTGTAATAGCAAGAACGTGGGAACAACCTAGATGCCCCTCAACTGAATAATGGATTAACAAACTATGTTACATCTACACAATGGAGTACTATTCAACAGTAAGAAAAAAATGATATCCTAAAATTTGCAGGCAAATGGATGTATTTTGAGAATATCTTCCTGAGCGTGGTCTCACAAACTCAGAAAGATAAGCAGGGGATGTACTAACTCATTAGTGGATATTAAACAAAAAACAAAGCTTGTCTAAGCTGCAAAGCACAACAACTGAAGAGCTTGGACTGGCACCTTGGACCCCACTACCTCTAGGGGAAACCTGATCCAGTCTTGATGTTGGGGTGAGGAAAGCAGATGTGCCAGGAGTGGATGCTGAGCTAAAGGCACCTTGGGACCTTGGGATCTCCTGCCATTGCTGAGGAGGAGATAAAGTGATGTGGAAATGTGAGAATTACTGGAATGGGCAAGAGCGTGAAGGGAGTTTGAACAAAGTTATACATGGATAAAAATGTCTTTATTCATAATAAAAAATAATAAACTTAAAACAAAAAACAAAAAGAAAACAGCTCTCAATGAACTTCAACTTTTGTTACCTACATTTTTTGAAGATCTTTTCTTCATTGTATCATTGTCAATTTGTATGACCTACAATATAAAGAAAAAATGAAAATGTTTTACTTATAAACCTCAGTTATACTAATGCAGCTTCTAGCATACTTTCTACAGATCAGTATTAAGAGAACCAGCTAACACAACTATGCAGATTGCAGTTTGCAATATTATATATATTCTGAGGACTGTCATCCCTTAACTCTCATCCAGTAACAGCCTCCTAGCTGAGTAAAGGATATGAGCCTTGATGGCTGTAGCCCCCTTTACCCTTGTCAATCTTTAGCTCTACTCTGCCTTATATGGACACTTGAAACCAACAATGGTCCTTGAGACAGAGCACTTCTGCTGAGGAACTTTTGCATTTTTGTCTTGTAGCACATATAAGTCCAGTACTGCTTGATGATTGCAGATTGTGAAATTTTTATATTTTCAACATAGATGACTCAGAAATAAGATACATATTAAAAATAATATTAAATTGGTACTGCTTATGTTTCTGAAGAAGTCATTTCTTAGAAATCCATAGAAATACTGATATGTATTATTTATCAAACTAAGGAACTATAAATAACATTCTTTGAAATATATAACATATTACTAAAAATAATCTGAACAATTTAGAGGTTTTTACTCACAGTTCTTAAATACATATTTTCTTTTATTTATTTTTCATTTAAGAATTTTTAAAATTCATTTTATAGACCAACTTTAGATACTCCTCTCCTCATTTCTCTTGCTTCCCAGCTTTACTCTTCAACCTACCTCCCATCCCTCCTCTGAAAAGGTAAGACCTCCCATGGGGAGCCAGCAAAGCTTGATACATTCAGTTTAGGCAGGTCCAAGGCCATCTCCCCTGCATCAAGGTTGCGCAAGGTGTATCTCCATAAGTATTGGGCTCCAAAATGTCACATCTTTAATCAGGGAGAGATCCTGATCCAAGGCCAGGGGTCCCTTAAACAGATTAAACTACACAACTCTCTCCAGTATACAGTTCAATTCCTTGCAGGCTCTTCAGCTCTTGACCTAAAGTTCATGAAATCCTACTTGCTTGACTCAGTTGTCTCTGTAGATTTCCCCATCAAGATCTTGACTCTGCCCCTCTTACTTAAGTACTCCCTCTTACCTCTCTTTGACTAGACTCCCTGATGTTTGCCTTGTGTTTGGTTGTGGATCTCTGCAACTGCTTCAATCAGTTATTATATACAGGCTCTATAATGACTGTTAGCTATTCACCAATCTGATTACCAGAGTCAACCAGCTCAGATGCCCTCTGCATTGTTCCTAATTGTCTAAACTGAGGTCACCCTTGTGAATTCCTGAGTATTTCCCTAGGACCAGCTTTCTTCCTAACCCTCTAATAACTCCCTCTGTCAAGGTATCTCCTTCATTGATCTCCCACACAGTCCCTGTTCCAGCTTGAACATCTTGTTTTCATTTCTTATCCCTTCCTTTTTATTGCCTCCTTCACCTCCAGTTTACTCAGGATATCTCATCTATTTTTCATTCCTAGGGTGACTCATGTGTCCTTTTTAGGATTCTCTTTGTTGTATATCTTCACTGGAGCTGAGGGTTATAGCCTGATTATCTTTTGCTTTACACTTATTATCCACTTATGGGTATATACCAAGTTTGCTTTATGATTCTGGAATATCCCCGTCAAGAAATTATTTTCTAGTTCCATTCAGATGCTTGCAAATTTTATGATGTCTATGTTCTTTACTGCTGAGTAATAGTTCATTGTATACATGTACCACATTTTCTTTATCCATTTTTCCAATGAGGGGTATCTAGGTTGTTTTCAGGTCCTAGTTATTTTGAATAATGCTGCTATGAACATAGTTGAGCAAGTGTCCTTGTGGTATGATTGAGCATTGCTTGGGTATACAACTAAGAATGGTATCATTGGGTTTTTAGATGGAATGATTCCCAATTTTCTGAGGAGTCACTATACTGATTTCTAAAATGGTTGTACAAATTTGCACTCCTATCAACAGTGAAGAAGTGTTCCCTTAGTCTGAATTTTCTCTATCCCATCTTGCTCCAAAGTCTGGATCCACAGCTGTTTGGGTCCAAATAATCACACGAAGGCTTCTATTAATTATGAAGTGTTTGGCTTATAACTCAGGCCTATTACTTGCTGATCATTATAGTTAAATTAATCTATTTTTTTTATTTATGTCTAGCAACATGCTGTAGCTTTTTTCTCATTAAAGCATTATCACCTTGATTTCTCTACCACTGGCTGGCATCTTTGGTTCTGCTCTTCTGCTTTCCAGAATTCCTGTCTAGTTATCCCAATATTACTTCTCATCTGTATAGCTTCTGGCCAATCAATGTTTTACTAAACCAATATTTAAAGTGAAAAATATTTAGAATATACAAGAACATAGTCAGACAGTAGTTCCTCTTATCCATATGCTCTCCAACATAAGCTGTAATCAATGGTATTTATCTTAGCCATTCTGGTAGGTATAATATGGTTTTTCAGAGTTGTTTTGATTTGCATTTCCCTGATGACTAAGTATTTTGAACAATTTCTTTTTTTTCTTATAAATAAAGTCTCATTTTTTATCCATGTTCATCCCTTGTTCAAACTCCTGTCCCCCTCCCAGTCATTTTCCACATCTCCTTATCTCCTCCCTCCTTTGTCCATTTGAGATTCTCATATTGAGAATTCTATGTATAGATCTGTACCCTACTTTAAATTGAATTGGTTGGGATCTTGATGTCTAGTTTTCTTTGTTATTTATATATTTTGAAGATCATCCCTCTGTTAGATGTGGGGTTGGTGAAGATCTTCTTTTTTTTCCCCGTTCTGTAGGATGTTGTTTTGTCTTAGTTACTATGTTTTATTTTTTTCCTTACAGAAGCTTCCCAGTTTCAGAAGGTACTACTTATTAATTATTGCTTTTAGTGTCTGTGCTCCTAGTGATATATTTAGGAAGTAGTGTCCTGTGCCAATACATTGAAGGCTGCTTCCTACTTTCTTTTTATCAGGTTCAATGTAAACGGATTTATTTTGAGTTCTTTAATTTACTTCGATTTGATTTCTGTGCAGTGTGATAGATATGAACCTATTTGGATTTTAACATGTTGACCTCCAGTAATGCCAGCACTGAAGATGGCTTGAAGATGCTTTCTTTTTTCCATTGTAAAATTTTGGCTTCTTTATCAAAAATCAGATATTAGTAGGTATAAGGATTCATGTCAGGGTCTTCAATGCTATTCCATTGGTCCACATGTTGGTTTTTAATCTAGTATCAAGCTGTTTTTATAACTATTCCTCTATAGTCAAGCTTGAAATCAGGCAGGATGTTGTCTTCATATGTTGCTTTATAATTCAAGATTATTTTAACTATCCTAATTTATTTTCCCACATAAAGTTGAGCATTGTTCTCTCAAGGTCTATGAAGAATTATATTGGCATTTTGATGGGGATAACATTGAATCTGGAGATTGCTTTTGGTAAGACTGATTTTTTTTTATTTTATTTTGTTCGTCCTACCCATCGATATCCATTTTATGATATTTTCTTCAACTTGTTTCTCAGTGATTTAAAGTTCTTTTCATATAGGGCTTCCACTTGCTTTGTTAGAAATTCCCCAAGACATTTTATATTATTTATGGCTGTAGGAAATGGTGATTTCCTCTAAACTTTTCTCATCCCATATATTACTATTGTAAAGGAGAACTATTGAACAAGTACACATTTTCAGTGCTAATTTTTATTTATTTTGTCCATCTTAATGTGCATCATATTTCATTTGCTTGCAATCTCATTACACTTGAATTATCAGAAACTTTTATTTTCAACAGCAGTGTGTGACTTTTTAAAAATTGTATCTATTAATGCTTTTTGTTCATAAAACTCATTTTGTAAAATATTTTGTGAATCTTAATATTTTTAAAGCTAGATAATTTTTATAATTTAAATTTTCTTATAATGATACTATTTAATTAACAACATGCTTCCACAAAATTCATAGAGCAAAGTTTCATTTGGATTCTAAATCCCACTGTAAGAAGTAAACTGAAATTCATAACTTCAGAGAAGTAGTAGTGTTTCCTGACAAGATTAATATTCAATGTTGGCAAAGTTAGTGGACCCAGGATACCTTAGAGTAGAATGAGAAAAGTGGAGGAGATATAATTAATTGAAATATGATTTAAATCATGCAATGAGATTGAAACAGTATTTCAGTTCATTTTGCTTATATAAATGTTTGACAATAAACAATAAATATATGCACATAAATATATGTATATATTTATAGAAAGTTAATTTTTTCAAAAGTTTACATTAAAATATTATAATGACTTAATTATTTATTAATAAGAATAATGGAATGCATAATTAATTAACAATCCAATTACACATTAAATATCAATAAAAAATAAGTTCAGTTACAATAAGTGCTGGAGTGCAGTATAATGCTAAATGAAAACAGATACTTTAACACATCCGAATATATTTTTATGCATTAGCATTTTAAAAAGCAAGGAAAGTAAATGATGCAATACCTGTAAATTATTTATTGATATTAATAAATGACAATTTTCTTCTATTTTAGTTATGTGTCATTATGAGAAAGTAAAGACACTATACAAGTAGTGATGATATATTATTACTTTGTGCTACACAGAAATATCTATGATCCCTTTACATATTTGTACAACAAGATATCATGCATGCATATAATGCTGAAAATTCTTTTAGTAAAATTGTATTAATGTCAGAAATTTAACACAAGCTGATTCCACATAACATATTTTTAATACTTATTGTGATATCGTACAGCTAATAAATTTGAGAAAAACACCCCCTGTAAACACACAAAAAAATAAGTTTATATGGCCACAAAAAGAAACACCTACATTCTTTATTAGGAAATGGGCTATAAGACAAAACAGGTGTTATAAATGAATTTGAGGACATTCTAGGAAACAAGGTCCTTAGTTGAAAAGTCAATTACTACAGAGCCTGAAGAGGAACAAACTCAAAGTTGTTCTCTGGTTTCCTCAAAAAGGAAGTCAATATATAAAAATATAAAAGTTTGAATAGCTTACACTTCTTTGATAAAAATAGCAATACAATTTCACATTTTAGCACAGGGATTGGTGATACAAGAATAGTCCATTAAATACTATGCTTTATTTATCATGAATGGAGTAAATTGACATATATCTTCTTATGAGAACATACTAGTTAAGGTTGAAAAAAGATGTTCAGATACTATGCAAAGGAAAAAGTAAAAAGACAAACCATCTCATAAGATAAATAAATTTACTCTGCACAAGAACAAACCAATGGACATTTATTTTAGTTATAACTATACTAATAACCAACGTCAAAATATAATTTGTAATTATAAAATTCTAATAAAAAATTATTTGGAAAATAGAAGTAACTTGTATCTAACCAACAAGTAAGTGCGAAACATACTGTTATAACACAACAGTAGAATATAAAGTTAAAAATATTGTCAGGGTCACTAACAAAGATGCTGACCTTCTATATCAGTAGAGCATGAAATTATTTGTACTGTAAAGGGTTTTTTTATATAATCCTTATAGCTTCCTTAGACATGACCATACATGAATATAAGTGTAATAAAATGTCACCAATGCAATGTATATTTGCCTCGAGAGCATAAATCAGCTGTACAAAAGTAGCTCTCCTAGGAGTCATCTCCTTTAAAAAATTGCCACTGGCTTTATGGCTAATATGCTATCATAGTCACAGATCATAACACAAGACACAACTTACCAGGACAATCAAGAAAATTCTTCCAAAACCTTGAAATACAGTAGTATGTGTGTAGTCAGCCCTGAAGAAGACCAGTGCCATCCAGTCAAATATTTTTAAATATATAATAACATTTTCATAAATCGCTTAACATTAAAAAAGAATTTTAGTCAAAATAATCTTTCATATGTATGTGTAAATTATTATCTGAATTCTGAGTAGATACTATGCTTTGAGTTCTATCCTGATCCATGCTACAATTTTATATAGGCCTTAGCACATGGCTTTTTAGATAATAACAATATCTTATGATTTTGTGTGGATTGTTGCAGTCATCATTACTTTAAGAAAGAATCTCTTGACTTAGCCCTGATTGGCTTCCACCAGTCAAGTTTTCAAACTTAATTATTAGAGTAGAAATTAAAACCTGACTTGAGGTACCTTAGATTTTATTTTTTATGTCCCATGTATTTTAGAAAAAAGAAACACAGAGAATAGTTATTTTCTTTATTTAATATGCCTACATAAGAACAAATTAACTACAACTATTGTTCAATTTGAAACTGTATTTATTAAGTTTCTCCCTTTAAGATATCCTCAATGCTGTATTTTTTTTAAAAAAATTTCAATACAAATGTGTCTTTTATATAGTAATAGATGTTGATATATAGGTAATAATAAAACAAGAAATGCATTTAATAAAGAACCAAGACTCATAAAATAAAATGCCCATTTATTGAGTCATAGAAGCTCAAAAATGTCAAATGATAACACTAATATTTTATGATAAAAGGCAAACAAAAGGCTAATAATTTTGAAGAGTTAGAAAGGGTCTGGCCACAGGGAGTTTAATTATGCTCCAGTAAGTAGATGAGCAACATGAATGGGCAGTTTTGTACATCGGGAGATCATAAGAGTGGACATGATTCTGAGAGGTCTGATATCTGAGTTTGATGAGGTGCATGATGTAAAAACACAAAATAATAAATATCTATATAAAAAATAAAAAATACAAAAAGTGAAAATTGCAAATGTTAAGGAAATCACTCTGCTTGTCATTGGTTACAGCAACAAAAAAATGTTAGACTACTTTGCCCTGAAAAAATAGATTATTTCACATAGAAAATATACAAGACAACTAACTGTACTTGTTCTTACAGGATGGCATAGTGGGAATCAAGTGTATCAGTTTGACCTAAGGTTACGTCCTCTTGGGTAGTGTAAGTATGAAATTCACCTATGACCTTTGAGGCTTTAGCTTTGAGATTTGGTATTAATGGGATCTGCTTAAAAATCAGGTTACACATTTGCAGTGCTCTCTCTGCTTTCCCATCTTTTGTAAAGAAATTAATTTCCTTTGGTTGAGTGGATTGTTCCAGGCTTCCCATCTATTATTTCTATTGTAAAGTGCTATTAACTTCTTTAATAAATATTAACCTATCAATCAAAAACAAGTTTGTATTATTTGTTTGTGAATTTATTGCAGTGTCTGTAGTGTTGGAATGAATGAGTCATATGTATTGCATATCTATCTATCTCTATATATTATATAAAATATATGTATTAATTACGTTAATATTAAAATCTGTATTATCTTAAAATATTGATTACAGTGATCACAGTACTTTATATACTTACCACCAACAAAGAAAATAATTAATTCTGTGGTAACAAACTCTTGGTAAACTTGAGTTGTGAACTTTACATATTCTAGTGATTGTGAAGTTGTATCTAATTGTTGCATTCACTTACATTTTCTAAAGAAAATGACTCTAAGCATTTATGAATGGGAATATTGGTCATTTGTTTCTATTTGTGTATGTGACACATAAGATTTTAACTTTAAGTAATGTCATATTGTTGAGATACAAAGTTATCTTTATTTTTTGTTTTAAGTTTTTGTCACGTAAGTTTTAAAGGATATTTATACATTTCTTTTTTAGTGTTTTTTGAAAATTAATATCAAACTTATATAAAAAACCAAAACATCCAGTATAATTAAAAAAATATACAGTAATAAAATTTCTCTAAAATACATGAAACATAAAAATAAAATCTAAAGCTCCCCAAACCAGGTTAGGCTCAGCTACAGATGAAGAAAGCACAGTAGGTCACAGGTAATGCACATGGATGCACTTTTGTCACCACAAATTTCTGCTAAGGAACCCTTCTACTTTTCAGTTTAGCTAGTCATGGTACCACAACATGCAATCAAACAATATTCTAAATGTTTTTCATGTATTTATTTTTATTTTTTATCATAATTAAAAGATTTAACTAGTGAGGAATGTAGTTTGTTCTCTAGCATTTAAGTGCTACAAAAAAGACTGTCCTAAGCATGGGAAAATTCTGATAGCAGATCTCCAATTGGCCAGTTACTACATACTTTAATTGTGTAGACACTGTAATTAAGTGATCAAGTTACTCTTTAAAATATTTATTTATTTTACATTCTGGCCACAGTTTCACCTCTCTTCTTACTTCTCGGTACCTACCCAAACCTCCCACTTTTTCTGCCCCCCAATCCATTCCTCTTGCTCTATTTTTCTGTTTGGAAAAGGCCAGATCTCCCACAAATATCAACAAAACATGGCTGTCGTATAAAGTTTTCCAGGCCCAAAAGGGCCGGGAGGTTTAGACCTGGCCCGCGGTAGCTTTTTCCCTCAAAGAAATTAATCAGACACTTATATTAACTTCATACTGTTTGGCCCATGTCTCAGGCACATTACTAGCTAGCTCTTTCATCTTAAATCAACCCATTTCTATTAATCTGCTTGCCACGTGGCTGGCTCGTGACTCACCTGGATTCGCTACATGCATCTTCTTCAGGGTCAGATGGAGACTGACTAACTCCACCCTCCTTCTACCAGTCTATCCTCTGATTCTCCACCCACTTCTATGGTGCTCCACATAGGCCAAACCAGCTACTTTATTTTCATCATACAGAAAGCATTTCCACCACACAAGGCATATTAATTTGCAGTAAGATTAAGCACCTTTCCATGTATTAAGATTGAACAATGTGACCTAGTATAAGCAGTAGGGCCCCAAAAGTCAGTAAAAGAGTTGCTAAGACTCCTAAAAATAATACATCAGCAACCTATACTGACCATCTCTTGTGGCCAGATTAGTGACCAGCCCAGCTGCTATCAGAGAGACTTCATCCAGCAAATGATAGAAATGGATGTAGACCCACAGGCAAAAATTAGGCATAGTTTGAGAAGTCCTGAAGAAGAAAAGAGAAAAGATTGTAGGATCTAGTGGGGTCGAGGACATCACAAGAAAATTCAGAGAATCAATTAAGCTCGTCTCTCAGAGGGGCTCACAGAGCATGAATTGACAACCAGGAAGCCTGTAAGGGACTGACCTAGGTCCTCTGCATATATGTCAATGTTGTATAGTTTGGTCCTCTTGTGGGACTCCTAACAGTGTGATCCAACTTCAGCAGTAAATGTTGGTTGCCTATCCAATGCCAAATGATCTTTCTTTAAAGCATGCAAATAAGTGACATACAGATGGACATTTGTATGATTATATTTACATATTAAGGCAATACACACACAAATCCATGAATATGAAAAACAATGAAGGGAATTATGGAGGGTTTGGATAGAGTAAGGGGAAGAAAGCAATGATGTAATTACAATCATAAGAAATAATGAGGAAAAAAGTAAGACAAAAATAAGAAAAAAAACATAAATTAAAAGAAAGGGAAAAGGTTAATTAAACCTTTAAGTAGATTTGTGATAGAAAATAAATAAAGATAGGCATCTCTAATTTACCAGTTCTCTGTGATATAACCTTAATACATCTGATAGCTTTCATTTTCAGAAAATGAATTCTAAAGCTATCTTATCGGCCTTTCAAAAGAAAATTAAAAATATATACAATTCAAAACTCTTAATTTAATGTATTTTCTAATATAGCAAGATGTAATATAAACTACTCATGAGATTAAATTGGAAATATATCAAATAATATGCATGGCATTTCTTTGTATAGACACGGGATATGAGATTTTGTGATTAAATTATAAATATGACTGACTGTGGAGCTGAATGATTAAGCTTGGAATCAAAAGGTAAGTAGTCAATGACTTCTATTTGAATGATTTACAGACAAGTTTGTAATCTTAAATGGATCACTTCATTTAAAAAGCATATAGTAAATATAAAACAAATGAAGCCCAATAGCATAATATTTTTTTATTTATTTATGAAAAAGTCTTTTTTCCATGTATCACTCTGTTCCCCCTCCCTTCACTCCTCCAAATCCCTCCCAGTCAGCCTTCAGCCTCCCCCCTCCCCATTTTCTCTCCCCTCCCCCAGAAGGGTAAGAAGTCCCAAGGTGAGTCAGCTCAGTGTGGTGCATCCACTCCAGACAAGTCTGAATTCCTCATCCCAATATCAAGGCTCCAAGATATTGTAAGATTCCTATTTCCAATATCAGACTTTATTTCTTAGAAAATAAAAATGAAAACAGTTTTGCTCATCCTTAACAACAGTGAGCACAATAAAACCACTAGGAAACACTGAAAAAAGAAATAAACCCCATGTGAAAATTAGTTTGTTAATATTTACTCAATTTTGACTGAGTCAGAGTAGAAAACTAAAAAAAAAAAATGTTTCATATTATTTATACTAAAGATTTTGGTTGCATATAATGTCTATGTTTGAAACTCTTTTGTTTCATAAACTAATCTGTTTCCCATGTAGATATACTTCACTGTCTATAGTTCTAGATTTAGATAGAGATTCTCAATTGGCCTTTATCCCTCCAACACTACCTCTTTGTCCCTCACTCTCATCTTCCTGATTAAACACTATTTTAATTTTCTCATCACCTCTTTTTAAATTATATTTTATCTTTTATTCTTTGTAATATCCACTACCTACCCTGGCCTTTTATTGACTATCTATATTCTGTATATTTTAACTCTAACGTGCATATCTAAAGCTTAAAATTACAAGCTATAGCTCATGATATTATCTACACTCTAGAATATAATGGTTAGACCCTATTGCTGAAGACACACAAATTTAATGTTATTAAACATGGAGAAATTGAACTTATGCTCACTAGAATCTTCACCCCCTACTGAATAGCTTTTATAAGGCTGGAATGCCCTGTACATGTTACTGGAGAAGAAAAGTAACCATCATTATAAAACCGTTTTTTATTCCATGAGCTACAATAGAGACCCACTTGGATGATAAACTCATAGCTGTCACAATGATGCACACATCAGAATAATCAGCTACATTTTGATTGAGGTTAGGGCATACTACATGAAATGGAACGTTTATGTGACACTTAAATAATGGCAAAAATTAAACTTTTGGGTCATGGGTCTTATAAAAAAATATTGTTATTTTTCTAAGTAATCACAATAACCAAACAACTTTACATCTGTCAGTACACTGCTGAACTCTCAACAGTGTAACTTCTTCTTTCAGAGATGAAAATTTTACAGAAAGCCTCAAGTGCACAACATGCCAAGAATGAGAGATTTTTGAGTTCTAACGTCTGTATTTTCATTACATCTGAACTGAATAATTTTTACATCAACATCACATCATCTAGAGTCTTCTGGAAAGAAGGAATCTGAATTAGGAAAATGCCTTCATAGATTTGGCATGTAGAGAAGCACGTGGTACACTATTGTTACTGCTAATATGGGAGGGCCCTGTTCACTGCACACACTAACATACCTGGGCTGGTGGTCTTAGGTGGTGTAAGAATACAAGAAAAACAATTAAGAGAAAGACAAAAAGCAGGCCTCTCCATCCACTCCTACCTACAGGTTCCTACCCTGTTTGTGTTCCTGACTTGGCTTCCTTTAAAACTAGACTGAGATTAAAAAAAAAAATTGTAAGCTAAAATAAATCATTTTTAAAGCAAATCTGCTTATGTTTATGGTGGTATATCATAGATAGAAACCCTAACAAAGATGGCACCTAGCTCTCAACTAAAGGCTCAGGGATCTACATGGGAAAAAATAGTGGAAGATTTTTCTGTTCAGAGGTGGTCGACTTTCCAAAAAAAAAAAAAAAAAAAAAAAAAAAAAAAAAAAAAAAAAAAAAAAAAAAAAAAAAAAAAAAAAAAAAAAAAAAAAAAAAAAAAAAAAAAAAAAAAAAAAAAAAAAAAAAAAAAAAAAAAAAAAAAAAAAAAAAAAAAAAAAAAAAAAAAAAAAAAAAAAAAAAAAAAAAAAAAAAAAAAAAAAAAAAAAAAAAA
>PVIH01010922.1:0-41542 GCA_004025045.1 Sigmodon hispidus
GTGTTGGGAGGGGGA
Organism: Sigmodon hispidus; assembly: GCA_004025045.1. Classification (NCBI taxonomy): domain Eukaryota; kingdom Metazoa; phylum Chordata; class Mammalia; order Rodentia; family Cricetidae; genus Sigmodon; species Sigmodon hispidus. The sequence continues at coordinate 16 of PVIH01010922.1, forward strand.
AGAGACCTTGAATAAGGATATACAGGGATGAAAAAAAAAATTCAGAGGGAAAGATGAACACAAAGAAAATATAGGTGTAGCAATCTTATTTGTATTTCTTCCCTTGATAAGCCATGCCTATCATTCTTATCCTCTGTATAGTTATTGTTAACTCTTCCACATTTTAAATTCTTTTTACTGTGTTCTTTTTTGATAAATATAAAATAAAGAAGAGAGAAAAAAAAGAAATAAATAAATTTAAAAAAAAATAAAAAAAAATAAAACAATTAACATAAAAAACCAAGGCAAATATACTAAAGTAAAACTAATGGGGCAGATGTGAAAGGCTAAAGAAGCTGAAGGACTATTGCAGGGTTAAACAGGAAACTCCTGGAGAGACGAAAGAGCCAAGGTTAGTTTAGAAGTCAAATTGGTTGGAGTGTGAGGATTGCCTGGGGATTTGTGCCGATCCCATTACCTCCTCAAATTGGTTATATATATATATATATATATATTTTTTTTTTTCCAAATCACTGCCTTTTAAAAGTCTTTACTTTGAAATGTTCTTATTTTCACTCTACACGTTTTAAACACTTCAATTTTAAGAGACTTCTGAAATCTTTTCTGGTTGACCTGATTTTGTATTAGTCACCTTGGTTATCAGGGAGGCAATTACAGACAGACAGGTAAACCCTGCTCTTCTCTGTCTGTGTGAGGGGCCAAAGGAGCCATGGAAGGCAACCGTTATTTTTAGTATGAGAACTGTTTTATTTTTCGGTATTAACTCGCCAAACATCTTTTTTCCTATGAGATTCTCTCTTACCCAGGCACTGTCTTTTTCTACTGCTCCCTGTACTTCTCTTGTCAACTCTGACACAGGTTTTCTAAGTGTTGGTTCAGAGTGATCCATGTCTTCTTCATAATGAATGCCACAGCTTTTGCAGTGTGTCCACAAGGCGAAGTGTAGCAGGGTCAAGAGTCTGCAAAAGTACCTGTAAAGGTCATTTGCACATTTAAAAAAAAAATCAGAGTCTCTTTATAGAATTAAGTGTAAGTATCTCTAGCATTTCAGAGCATGTGATCATGGTTAGTGTCTAGTGACTCCCGACTCTTGCACTCATGCAGAACATGGAACCCTTTCCTTTTCTGTTCCTGAAGACACACTGGGATGTAAAGGGAAAGAGAGAGAGAGAGCTGAGAAATCGGGAGTCCTAGGTGGGGAGATGTTTAATCCCCTCTCTGCAGAATTCTGTTCTGATTCTGTTAAGTCTTGGTTTAACATTAATATCTACTTCAGATTTTAAAACACAAAAATGATAGTACATGATCCAAAAACAGAGGAGGAGAAGATGTGGAGTGTTGGGGGTTGGTTAGACTTTTTATATACTTTGAGTGGAAATCAAGCTATGCACCTACCATACAGCAGGTGTTCAGCAATATCTGTAGGATGAGTTAAAGTGGGTCAGATTGTGGGCTTTTCTCCTGCACCCTGAGACCTTTCATTACCTCCTTTCTCTTTTAGCTTGAGAAGTTCTGACACTTTCCACACCAATGTGAATGCATTTCAGAGGGATGTATGAGCTTTTACAATTTACTAGAGGTAAAAACATCATATTTAAGGCTCACATATTTTGCAAGAAATAGAGGAGATATTTTTGTATATGATAAAGCTGTGATTATTTGTCATATTTAAAAATGGTGCATTAGCTCTGTGTGTATGATTAATTTCTTGGCCATCACGTGGGTGTTGATGTCCTATAAATAGACATTACCAACTCAAACTTCATCAGGTTAAATATTATGGTAGTCAGCATATTTTTACACTGCAGATAAGTTGTAAAAGGTCTAAGCTTTTCTGAAACAGGGCAAGGTAGAAAGAAGCAGAACTAGAGGTGGGGTGTGTGTGTTTTCCTAAGTTTATAGTTGTGAAATCTTGCTCTAGATTTTATTGTTTAAAACAAACATTTGTGCTTCCAGAGTCTGTTGTGTCTTTGGATTTCCATGCTTGGTGTAATTGCTCTAATCAAAGAGTTAAACAAGACACTTACGACATTAAATTAAATATTTTGTTTTATCTAGAATTCTCAATTAATGTTCCATTGGAACCATGTTAGCTTTGCTTGAGGAATCTTCTCATTTGGATCTTTTTGCTTCAGGTCATGATACTAATGAGCTCTAAGTTTCCTACTACTAAAAACTGCTTCCTTTATTTCATAAATAATTTGAGAGTAACTTTGCTTAAGAAAGTGGAAATAAAAGACCAATAAATGATAGTGAATTATGGCTAATTTTCACTGTTTTATTTAACTAATTAATTTTATTTTTATATTTTCTTTAAAATGCATTTGAGAGTTTCATACATATATACAGTAAAATATTATAAACATTATAAAATAAAAATATTTCTTACTCCAGCTTCCCTGGATATGCCTGACATTTCCCCTTTTCAATCTCATGTGTTCTTTTTGTAAAAGTAAGATGACCTTCTCAGTCCAATTAGTGATTCTCATATGTGTAGAGCTGTCCACTGGAGCATGGGCAGTCTACTAGTGGCTACATCTCCATCAGCCCTTAACTGCCAATAGCTCTCACTTATGAATATCGTCTTGTGAGGGCTCTTCCCTAATTCATGCTAGAATTTTAGTTGGCTTGATATTATGCATGTCTTGAACAGATAGCCATAGTAGCTGTAAGTTCATGAGTCATAGCCAAAAAGCATTTCATAATATGTATTCCCATCTCTGTTCTCTGTGTCTCATATATATATATGAGATTTACATATATATATATATAAATCTACTCCTCTTCCACAATGTTCTCTGAGCCTTGAAGGGATTAATGAAAATTTCTCATTTGTGCTAATCACTTACAGTGTCTTATTTTCAAGACTTAGATCAGTTGACTGCTTGACTGTTTCTCTGACCAAGATTGAGAGTAGCCCAGGCCTACATGTACAAACAAACAAATAAACATCATGTAGTAAAATTACAATAGTAATTTCACTCCAGTGTGTATGACATAGTGCCATGGGATTTTGAAAAGATTCACAGTAGCAAGCATGAAAGCCCTCTTGTGAAGCAGACCTCAAATCTAATCAGAAAGCAATTTGTTACCCCCAGGCCAATTATTACCACTATTGCAGGGTCAGACATTTAAAAATGCATTTAGGTTCAATTAGTTCTTGGTGTAAGAGTTTAGAATAAGACACCATTTTTGTTGTCTAAGGCAAGTGATTAGACTTTAGGAAAGAGTAACAGAGTCTGGAAACCTTCATAGTTTCATCACTGCTGATGGATGAGCATCCTGGAGATTTGTTTCTTTTCTCTCTGTTACCCAGCATCATCAGTACCCAATGTTATGATGTTTTAACTTAGTTAACAAGACAGTAGTTTTTCACATAGCTTTTTGAATATTCCTACTGTTAGTAATCCCTCCCCCCAGCCCTGCTCTGCCTTGCCCTCCCATTCTTTCCCCACTTAACACTCCTTCCTCTCCTTCCCCTTACCTTTTATCACCTGGGTTCTATCATCCCCTTCTCCTAAAATCTTTCCACTTCTCACTAATTGTGCAATTTTAGGTTTTCTGGATCTACAGGCACTCATTTAAACAGAAATATAAAGATTAGGTGCTAGGATACAAATGTGAGTAAGAACATGTGGTATTTGTCTTCCTAGGTCTGGGTAACCTTATTCCGTATAATACTTTCAAAGTCACTCAAATTTGTTAAGTATATTATAAATGTATCCCTCTCATGTGTGAGTCAATGCCACCTTCAGTTTTTTCTGTAATTTGTAAAGGAAAATTTAGGCGCATCTGAAACAATAGACCAGTTTACAAGAATCTAAGTGTAATTGCCCTGCCATGTCTGTGAGCTCCTCATCCAAGTGACTCAAGTTCAGCAAATGGCAAGTTCTAAAACATTAGTGAATTTAACTGTGTTATATAGTGTATTTATACACTGCTCATGCTTATTTCTGAATGTAGGTTTGAAACTATCTAAAATTGCAAACTGCTCCTAAGGAAAGGGATATCCTTAAAGACAAGCATTAAAGTTTCCACTCTAATGTCTTAACTTAAAAATAATGAGCCAACATACAACAACAACTGAAGAAAATGAAAACTTGTAATCTTTCAGGGCCATCATTTATAGTTTTCCATATGATATTATTGTTTTTAAGATAAGTCAATTAAGGACGAAGGTCAACAGTATTGACTGTGACTGACTGGCTCTTCCTTTAGATGGTCCTAAACAATCTTGGCTCCCTTGTAACTAAGTTTCAAATTTTAGAAAAGAACTATGCCTTCTGATTCCTTACATGAAGAATGGAATAAATAGCAATTTATTAACAAACATGTATGAGTATTGTGTACCTAAAATGAATCAACCCATGTTAAGCACCTAGAATTATGCCCAGTAAATCCATGTTCTGTATGTTGTTATTAGTGTAAATTATAAAGAGTCATTTGTACATAAAAGCAGACGAGGAACCGGAACGATTTTAAACACCCCTGTGGAAACTGTGGGCTCTCCCCCTGTGGAAACTGCGGGTTCTCCAGCTTCCCAAAGGGTCCCTTGTCAAGCACTGACCCCCCTAGGGGAAGAAGGAAGCTGAGAGTGATGTGAATGAAGGCCAACATGAATTTTAAAATTCATGACTTGGCATTTGATCTTTAGCATGACACTAGATTAACTCAGTATATTATTTATATTTGTAGCTGAATAAATCAAAAGTACTGATATTAAAAAAGAAAGACGTTGACATGCTGTTTGATTGTTGCCATTAATTAAATACCCAGAAACTTTAATAAAGTATACAGTTAATGTGGAAATATTTTTCCCATAAAATTATCTCTACCTTTTAGCAGGTTCTGAAAAAGTCCATAAAGTAGGGGAGTCTTTAGAAACAAGACAGGATTTTAATTCATTTGAAATCAGCATCTCATTCCAGCTCATTTTCTGGAATTATATTTGATCATTTTCTTTGAGCTGAGGATAAATTTTGCTTCTCTCTTCTAAACAGTCAATCAGCATGTTGAAGACTCATCTGAAGTAAATTTTGTATTTTGATATTCAAGTCACAAGCGCAGGAAAGTTAAAAGCTGTCCTGTGCATATCTTGTACTTTCTATCTGCAAACTGAAAAAAATCTAGGAAGCCACACAACTGCAAGTATCTGCACCTTTGTGATTAGAATAGACTGTGGCAGGAATCAAGCATCATGCATGTTACTCCAAAACGGGGTTTTCTGATGGACAGATTCAAGCCAATCCTGGAAATGCATGACTCAGAAGAAACAGAGATACATTGTCTTTGGATGTGAGGAGCCAGGATGTATATCGTGCATGTTCTTTCCTGGACAGGAAAATCTCCCCTCCCCCCAGAACAGGAGGTTTGCTACCCAATTGGATGCAGGGCACAAAAAGCTTCTAAAATGTATGCAGTATCACTTTATTAGCCAAGGGGTTTCAACAACCCACTCACCATTTTTTTTAAAAAAATACAGAAAAATAATTGTATTGATCTGATTTCGCTCAGCTGTCAACACTGAACCTGAAGTAAGGAAATATTTAATGGAGCACTCTCAGATGAAATCTTTAGTATCCAGAGTATACCTTTAAACTCTGTCTCTCACAAGAGTTTCAGAAAGTAGAAATCTTAATTTTTATTTGATACATAATATAATCATTAATTAAAAAGTTGGGTAACTTTCCCAGCTTTACCAGATCAAAATCTCAGAGCTAAAGATAAAGAGCAGGTTATATGATTCAGGGTCAGTCTTTTCCAGAGCATGTGCATCACCCACTGCCCTTTTTTTCACTTTGAGATAGGTGAGTGCTTATGTGATTCCAAGTAGGACTCAGAAGGTCTGTGTCACTCACACTTGGCAGGATATGAGGTGGAGTCACATCCTGAAGAGAGAGCAGCATAGCAGAAATTCTCTTCCTCCACATTGTCACCACAGGGATCTTAGATGTTGGTCCTCTTAAGCAGCCTGAGTGCTAGCTATCCTGGTACAGAGTCATAGCTGACCTGTCACTTTGTGTTTGGTAGCATGCTGAGTGTTCTGAGAGGCCTTCTGTGTTTCCAGGTGTACAAGTCAAGCTTGCAACTTCAATACTTTTTTTGGTTAAATTTTGAGATTATAATATAATTTTAACATTTTCCTTGTCCTTCCAACTCCCATATACTCCTTCTTGATCTCTTCCAAATTCCCAACCTCTTTTTAAAAGTTGTTGTTACATATGTATATTCCTTTATGTATATGTGTATACATATATCCCTACATGTAAGGGGCTCAGTCCGTATAGTGTCTTTTGTATTTATGTTTTCAGGGCTAGCCATTTGGCATTGGATAGCTAATTGATGTGCTCTTCCAGGAGGAAGATTTATTTCTTCCACGGTCAGCATTCTTTAGTTACATGTAGTTCTTTGTGTAGAGTTGAGGCCTTGTGGGCTTTTCTCCATTTCAATCACTTTTATTCATTTCCTTTTTAGGACTACAAGATCTACTTGTGTCTGTTTGAGATAATTTTGAAATTGTTCAAAGAAGATGATTTTTCTCTCCAATTAACTGGATTTATCTTTCTCATTTGAGTGCTTGTAGGTAACACACAGTGCAGAGATATTCATTTGTACTTGTTCATCTAGAGAGCAGCATATTTGCTAGATGATGAAGATAGTGCTTATTTAAAAATTAAATAGCTTGAAAATTAGTAAATAGGTTCTTTCAACTGATGTATGCAGGTGGTATTTTTTTTTTATCAAGCGTGATAAATGGAACCACAAAACAAGCCTAAATTATATATTATTTTTCTTTCATGCTGTAATGTTTTGTAAACATAACCCCTTTGAAAGCAGAAAAGAGGTAGAGTTAGCTCAAAAGCAATTCCTTTTAGCTTTCTCAAGTCTACTTTGATATTTGCTGCAGAGATGGCCCAACTTCTTCTGCAAATGTTGTTTAAACAGTTCCCAGTCATATCTAAGATAGCAGAGTCCTTGATCATGGAAAAGTTGGTCAAAATTCATGGTCACTGTTTTACAGCCCTGAAAATGGATCTAATACCAGCCTGCAATTCTTGGGATGCTCAGTCTCACTCCCTTGCTGGGGATTCTGGATGGTGTCATGATGGAAGGTGTGGCCACATCCATTCTTTCCTGAAAGATAACCATGGTAAAAGAGAAAGAGATGGGACTAGAAAACCTGGGTGTAGCTGTTCTTGTAGGATCTTTGACAAAAAGGGACATCAGTGAGGAAAGAGTTCCTGAAAGTGAATGAATAAATCCTCAAGGGCTGAGAGGTTGCTTTGAAGAGATATTCTAAACTGTATCAGCGTAGATGTTTGTCATGGAAAACCCAGCCAATACCAAGTGACTGTCAATGATTCAAAGAGTATCATTATTTCAGGCGATTGGTCCTTGTCTGATTGTGTCAACCATGCTAAGGTTAAATAAAAATGGAAGGAAGTTGGTGGAGCTCCAGGGTGGAGGCTAGTACACAGAAGTCACCGTGATAGTACAGCAGCCAGGATGAGTTACAGTAGTTCCACAAGTTACTGAGGATGGATTATTTATTAAGAAATTCGACATAGAAATTAACTCAGATACAGGAAAAGACAAATTCAGTCTTAGAGTCCAATGAAGGCTGGGGATTAATCTGAGGATACTTCATGCTGCCTGACCTGGTCCTCACCATCCAGGTGTGCAAGAGAGAATAGTAGAGCTTTGTGTACGTGTGTCTTAAGCTAGCTCAAAGGCCATGCTTTTGGGGCTGGTACCCAAGGGTCGTAGGTGGAAGGGTATGAATTTCTTAGATTTTATATTAGCCCAAAGGCCACACCCTAGGGGCTTGTATTCCTAAGCCAAGATGGAAGGGTACCTGTTCCCCACTACAAAGTTGTGCTTTTATTGCGCTCAGAACCATTCAGAAACATCTAGGGCTGTCTGCTGTGAGAACCAATCTGACCACAGCAGAGAGAACTAGATCAGAGCCTCAAAAGGAAAGTTGTGTCTGAGGGTATTACCTTTAATCCCTGTGGGGTTCTTGGCCACCTGCCCTCCCCCCCATTCTGAAGGGCACGTGGAGTAAAACCTGGAGGTTTGTTGACTGTGTTCACGCTAAAGACTTCATGTAAGTATCTTGTTGCAAAGAAACAAGACAGAGGAAGTATCCTGCTGTGGATTTCCTTCCTCCACATGATTATCATTTTGATATGAACAAATAAGCTGGGCAATTTAAATGGCATTGTTGATTCTAGTTCTAAATACTGTAATTACTTGTGAGTGGTAACACATTGTGAAGTTTTTGTGATTCTTGGTAGGGATTAGTGAGTGGTATTTTCTTGTCATGCTTATCAGTGTTACATTCTAAATAAAAATACAGGTAAAAATATTTTGCTGAGATTTAGAAAACAAAACCAAACAAACTTTTATTATGCTGTGTCTTTTGCAAGCCCTCACCGTATTCTATTTCTCCTTTTCTTACTTTTGAGACTAAAGTATACAGCATGAGTGCTATTTTTAGTGTAAGGTTTTGGAGGATGGACCATTCCTTAGTCCTGGCTGGTTTGCTGTCCACTAAGACACCTACCCAGAGAACACCCAAGTCAGTTTTTCCATTTCATTCATATATTATTTTTTTTCTCCTTTGAATTTTTTCAATGACTTGCTATCATGCTGGGTCTCACACAACTTGATACAGTGTCTCATATTTTACTACTTTCTTTCCTCCTTCTTTCATAATTGATACCTTTGGTAATAATAGATTCTTAAGCTAGAGTGTGTTATGTAGAGATTCTCTGCTAATGTTTTAGCTACAGAGATACATGAGGTGAATCTTGCTAATTATTCCCAAGCTGACAGTGTTTTTCCACCCAAGTTGCTGCATTTATATCTGGAAAAGGCAGCATATGTCAAGATTATGACATGCAAAATGTACCTTCTAATCTTGTGTCTGTTTTCTTCACAGCTAGAGGGTTACCATTGTTTTTCAGTGCCAATTTATCTTCAGAAAGAAACAAATGCCACAAGTTAGCTCGTTTGGGATGTGAAAACAAGGGATATTTTAAGACGATGAAATCCATCCTTTTAGAACTAAAAGAAGTTAGACATTGATTCTGAGAAAAAAAAATTAAAGCTATTTTCAGAAAGCAGAGCACCCTACCCTCATTGGATAAACTGACATCATAGATCAAACTTGGGTCCTCATGCATGCTCGTCAATAGTCTACCATTGAGCCATACCCTAATTTTCCAAAGTACGTAGCACTCATATCATTGTATGTTTGTTAAACAAACTTTACATCCAGGGTAGTTAAGATGGATTAGTGCATAAGCATGTGCTCTATCAAGAAGGACAAGCTGAATTTGACTTCCAGGACTCACATGGTGGAAACAGAGAACTAATTCAGTGTGTGGTCTGACTTCCACATGAGCACTGTGGTGCATGCACACATACACAGAGGTGGGGGAAGGAGAGGAGAGTAAGTAAATAAAATGAAATTTAAAAGATAAAGGAAATTAGTTGATGAGTCATGACTTGCAGTTTGGGGATAGAAAGACCTTTTACTCAGATACCGATTCTGTGACTTAGGCATCTGTATTTCCCTGCTGTAGACTCTAGTTTCTTTTGGTTCCTTTAGACTCAGCTACTGTCTAAATGGAATGAAGCATTGCTTACACTGGTGTTTATTAATGGTAATAATAGTGTCCAGGAATTTCCTGTGTTCTACTGCTCAAAGCCTAATGTGATTGCATTGAGATATGGTCATGATCTGGGAGATGTACTAAACTGATAGAAACATGACTGAGTATATCAGAACTCACTTTGTTATACCCCCTGACCCTGTGAATACTTTCTGCAAATATATTAAGTAGTTGGTGATCTACTATTCTTTGTATTGTATTTGTCCCTGCTTATGAAATGTCAATGACATTTTTTGTGTAAGATATATACAAAATATCTTATTTTGTATAACTGTAGAGGTTAAAAAGGTTTTGTGAATATGGCAGAATTTTGGTAATGCATTTAGAATACTTTTAGGGAAGATACATATTGGAAAATTTTAATTTCTGTAGGTTGAGAATTGCTGCAGTTATCTTTTTCTTTATTATTCCTGTCTGCTTATATCTTAACCAGCTTTCCTGACCTCGATCATATACTTTGTACCTCCTAGAACAGATTTAAAAATTTTCAAATTTCCTATATGCTTAGGCTGTTGCCTTTCTCACCAGACTCCAGGGTTCCAGATTTGTAAAGCTTAGGTCTGAAAGTTTGAATTCCAATGGATCAAAATTACTGTTATTTTCTACAGTTTTAATTTCTTCTGCATTAGAATGAATTTCATATTGCCATCTGGATAGGACATGGTCATTGCAATCATGAATACACAGCAGCTTATAGTTATTCCTTATAACTGCACAAGACTGGGCCCTCCAGCATCCATCCAGTCTCTTGCTGAGCAACTATTGGAAGCTGGTGTTTTCAGGAGTGAAGGAGGAGTAACAATTTCCTCAGTTGTATAGCCCATACTGAGTTGCCCAGTTTTCAGCAAAAGGCATCCAGCCATGCTTTTATAAGCAACCTTAAATGGATTAAAAGAGTGCTGTGAAAGTAGGGGAGAAAATAGTTAGGAAAGAAATGGCTCTGTGTGTGTGTGTGTGTGTGTGTGTGTGTGTGTGTGTGTGTGTGTGTGTAAGAGAGAGAAGGGTAGGGTAGAAGAAGTGAGGAGAGGGGACTGGAGATCAAATGTAATCAGAATATATTGTTTACGTGTATGTGAAATTATAAAAAAGGAATATGTATTTTAAATTACTTAAATGAACACAAAACTAAATGAATAGGCATCATATTTACTTATTTGCTTATCTTCAAGTTTGCAATCAGATATTTGTTAATCCTTCAATTTATAACTAGAGTCTCACCATCATTTTTCATGTTGTGATTTTAATCTATTAGATCAATCCTCTTTTACTTACTTGTGATCAATTTTCCTTCTGGTCATTTGCTTTTGAGCTATATTTTCTTGGGAATTGCCTTTCAACAGTTTTACAAATAAAGTTTGTTATCTTTTTAGTTTGAAGTCAATAAGAATTTTGGTTTTTCCTTTCACTATTGACAATGGCTTGCAGTATATTACTGCTCCAGTGGGTAAAAAATGTAACTGACTTTATTGTAGTGCCAGGTGCCAGGACTCTGCTCTGGAGACTGGCTACACTTGGCAGATACGTGAATGGAATCAGAATGGGCAAGTTCTGTTGCTAATCATTGCAGGATGCTGGGCTGGGCTTGGGAGGCAAACAAGCAGAAGATTGTTTTTTCTTTCTTAGGGAAAGTGAAATCAAAGCTATGAATGTTTATATGACTGGCTTTTGTGTTCTTACTTTAAAAACATGTACCTTTTGGTTAAAGTACAGATATCTTAGTTTAGGTGTCATCCTAAAATTTGAACAATTTTTTTAAATGCTATTGATTCAAGAGGTTTGCCTACAAGTAAGAGCAGCCAGAATTACATTACGATTTATGAAAATTATTGAGGTGCTTTCTTATTGCAGTGTGCACACTGGAAAATTCTGTGTACTGCAAGGCATTGATAGCACCAAGGAAACCATGTGGTATTAAATAATGAGGCCATAGGACAGCAGTCTTGAGTTCTAACAACAAATCTGTTACTTTAGGTAAAGTGTATCTTTTTACCTTGAAAAGAGCATTCAGTTTCTGGGTCTTTAAACTGGGAGACAATTGGAGGGGGCATGGAGGCCTCGGAGGGGAGGGATCAAACACAACATTTGTAGCATGCTTGGTACTGAGAGGAGCCAAGAAGTAGAGGTTATTGTAGACAGGTATCCAGGGATTTGCTTACCAATTTAAAGCCCCAGACCTTTGCCATCTGCAAAAGAGCAGCTACCTTTTAAGTGTTCTTACATCCCTTGGTGACCATCAGGAGTTGCTTATGGTGTTCTCACGGAGTTTTTACTCAAGGTAACTTATGATCATTTGTTCTGACTTTTGTTTACTGTGGAGGGAGCTTTGCAATTGACTTCTTGAATTTTCATAGTCATATCAGGACTTTTACCTATTTGATCAAATTCTTCAAATCAACTTTGAAGTATGAGGCAGCTATAAATAGAACTGCTGTGGTTGACTGATAAATGTTGTAAATCTTTCCCAATATTGTTCAGAATATGCAACATAAAGTATTAGTGGCTCTTTTTCTTCTGAACATTGTCGCGCACCCAGCTCACCAGTAAGGAAAACGCGACACTAGGCTCTTTTTTTTTTAGCAATTTATTTAGGAACTTTGATTTTTGACTTTTGACTCTGACTGTGGCCGAGTCTCACTGACTCTCTCTTTGATTTTGTTCTCTGATTTTTGCTTTTACGGGGAAACACGCCCACAGCCTAAACAGCCTCTGGGCAGCCACCCCCAGTACGCCACGTGGGCACTACCTATAGGTCCAGGTACACGGAAGGAAGCCAGATCCTCAGCCTAGCCATATATGGAAATGTTTGTCACTGAGAGCACTCACCATGTGGAAGGTAGAGGGCAGAAGCCAGCGCCATCTTTAAGGTGTGGCTATACGCAGCTCTCCACAGAACATGCCTCAAATGCTTTATGTTCTTACCACCATGTGTGTGAGTCTATTTCAGATACAGGTTGAGAGTAATTGTTACCCTTTTTAATCCATGTAACTACCTTCTGGTCTTTGGGGCAGCCAAGGTGGTTTCCTGGCACTGAAACTGCTACATTTAAGGGGCTTTTCTATTTCCTATTACTGCCTCAGAGGACAATCCACAAACCCAACTGAAGCTTTGACACTTATGATTCATTTCCCTATACTGGAAAGGATGGCTTTGAATAGATATCACATCAATATGGAGCCATTTATTTTCTTCTCGTGACTGATAAATGGTATAAAAAGCAGAAAGAAGTACAACTATATCCTGATTCAGAATGATTGATATTAAGGTTATTGCACTAGTTTTTAAACTTTCAAAGATGATTGCTTCGATACAATTAAGAATGATTCATTTCTGATCTCTTTGGAGTATTTACCTCTGTTGATAGCCACCCATTCCTTCCTATCCCCATAAGCTTGAAATCAATGAATTTGGCAATGGGTGGGTTAGTGTGAGAAAACCTAAGGTTTTTATTCACTTCAAGTCTATCCAAAGAAAGCAAAAATGTATCAAAACCTGATGTTCTGACAATTCAAATATTAGCAACATGCAAATATTATGGAAGCTAGGTGAAGAACAGGCTACTGTGCCTTAACTTTGTGTGAACAGGGCCTTTTGTGATGCAGCAGTGGCAGGGAAGAGTCTGGGCTATCATTTGGATTGGTTACTGAATCTTGTTTCTGAAGGAAGTGTATCTCTTGCATAATGAACAGCTGTAATCAGCAGAGATGGGCTGCATCCCACAGCTTTCCTAATATGAGGCGTTGCTGTAATTAGTGCCCCTGGGACTTACTAAAGGAATCTCTGAGTTGCCAATAAATGACTTTTCCAGGCTTCAAAGAATACATGTTGCATAGTATAGCAGCTAGCTTTAATTGTCAATGTGACATAACCTAGAATCTTCGGGGAAGATTGTCTCAATGAGAGATTATCTACTTTGGGTTAGCCTGTGTGTTTGTGATTTAGTTACTTGATGTGAGCAAACCTAGCCCACTGTGGGCAGCATCATTCCCTAGGAGTAGGCAGATGATTTTGAACTAAGTAAGAATAGATAAATGGAGCTGAGTACAAGCAAGCAAATAGCATGCATGCATTTACTCTGTTCTGACTGTGGGTACGATGTGACACATTGTCTCAAACTCCTGCCTTTGTGACTTCCTGGCAGGGATAGACAATAACCTGGAATTGTGAGCTAAATGAAACCATTTCTCTACTAAGTTCCTTTTTGTTAGAATATTGTGTCATTGTAACAGCAAGAAAATTAAACACATAGTGTCACAAGGTATTATCAGGTTAGAAGCCTATATACATGCACATCTAAATAGCCTATGAAAAAGGAATGAAAAATTGTGTATATTGCTCTACACTGCCTTAATGATAGTATATTAAAGACCATCCCAACATGTTGCTATTGTTTGTGATCTTAATTTAGGTTAGTTTTTTTGAGGGGAGGAATAAGATAGGAGACTCTTGATAAAAATTTTGAAGGAATTGTAACTTCACTTATAAAAGGTGTGGGCACAAACAAATAAAAATGATAAACTTAAATTTTTTAACAGCTAGTAAACTGTACCTTAGTGCTTATTCCTACCAGAGGCAAACTTTGGAAGTGAAAGATTTTCTGGGAAAACCTCTGCATTGAAATGAATAAGACTTACACTTTACATTGCTTTGCCAGACAATTTAGATCAAGAGAGTTCCAGATGTCACTCGGCTATACAAAGTCTACATTATTGAGCCTGCAATTGTTGGTGTTTTTAAGTATATCCAAACCAATTCCAGGGAAGTCATCAGTGCACATGGCTGTTGTTAAATGTGTATATAGACCACAGGTTGTACAGTTTATGTTTATGTCTGGCTAGTTAATATTTTAGGCTTTGTTAGCTATAACTACTCATCTTACTTTTGAGAAAAAGACAAAATTTTCCAGATGGAAATGAAAGTATGGAGCTCTGTTCAAACAAAACTTGTTTCAAATATAGGTCAAAATTAGAGTGGACATTTAGGTGCAGATCCCTGATTCATATCATACTGACAAATCTATAGCTATAGACTGAATTATAAGGGTCAGTTCTAAAAATAATATTCAAACCTTGCTTGAATAACACATGTCATTGTCTGTGAGCAATAGCTATATAAACTTAGAACCCACACTGATATGGATATGACATTTGTAAATCTTACAAGCACAAGCAGTCTGTGAAAAGCAGATTATGAAGTTCAATTAAGAACATCTGTCCTCAGATATATATGACTTACAACACATTTTTTTTTTCTTATCAAATGTATAGTTGAATTGTTTAAACCTTTATGGAGGGTTAGGGAACATTTCTTTTACATTGATGAGAAAATAGCCTTTTGTGGGTAAAAATTATCAGTCTTCTCTATTGAGACTCCACTTTGCTGTGGTCTAGGCTATTCTCATTTTCACTCAGCAATTGAATAAGAAAAAATGGATTGGTGACCTGAATAGCCTTATGTCCTCAAGTGCTGTTATTTTGGCAGAAATGTTTAAATGGGACTCATTTTCCGTTTCCTGACAGATAGTGAATTCTTTGTGATATTAAGGCAGTCATCTTTGGGACAGCTTGTGTTTTTTACTGTCATCAGGTGAACATTGTTTGGAAATGGATTTGTAATCAATTCATTTTTCTCTTACGAACTGATGCTCGGAAAACATTGCAGAGGCAGTAAGTGACCTAAGGACTTTGTTTGTTCTTGCCTTACCACATCTCAGTTCCTTTTCTCATCACTAAGACAAAACACCCAATTGAAGCAACTTAGGGGAGGAGAGGCTTGCTCTGACTCATGACTGAGGGGATTCAGTCCTCAGGACTACAAATATTTAGCAGTTGCAAGATTGGGTTCATATTGATGGGATCCTGCTCCGTGACTTGTTCGCCTCTAAGGGGGTCAGGAAGCAGAGAGCTGTGGTCAGAAGCCTATGATCCCAAAGGCCTGTTCTCAGTGACCTGTGTTGACGAACCTATCTATGTCTTCAAGTTTCTACAACCTTCCCAAAATGGTACCATCATATGAGGAGCAAGCATTCAAACACAAGAGCCTAAACGTGGGGGGCATTTAGATTCAAACTGTAATAGCAAAAGATGTAGAAGTGACTTGTCAAACTGAATGGATAAAAGCTGATGAGGTCCAATCAAATTTGAATGTGTGATAAATGGCAAGTACTGCTTTAGTGTATTAAAAACAAAGTGTCTGGGCCATATAACACTTATTAACTAACACTTAACAGTTATCCTAAATATTTTATGTGACACAATTATAACAAAAACTTCTTTAGGTGTAGCCTGAAATTCAAATTTAAGTAGGCAACTTAAAACATGGAAGTGTGTTTTAGTAAGAAAAATTTTACTAGATGATATTCTACCTTATCTAGGCTGCTCCAGCCATCTGAATGTGCACATGGTTCAGGTGGGCAGTTTTCCTTGGCAAATCCCTCTGGATGCTCCTGTTCACCTTCTTAGCTGGCAGGACTTGGTCACATTAACGGGTGCAGCTGCGATAACAGTACAGGATGTTGTCCAGGCATTTTCACAGCATGGATTTTGTTTTCTTCGTTCATAATTAGTACCCAAATGAAGTCAGAACAATTTCATTCACTAAAAACAGCCATACTCCCCAATCCTCCCAGGGATAGACTCAAAAGAAAAGAAAATTATGTCTTATCTACAATGGAAGTCATCAAATAGTGAAGAAAGATATTGAAGAGGCAATGAAGGTGGAAAGATCTCCCTTGTAGAACCAGCATAATTAACACTGTGAAAATGTCCTTTATATCCCAAACAAACTGCATATTCAGTGGGATCTCCATCAAAATGTCAATGACGTTTTTTACTGAAGCAGAAGGAAAAGACCTAAAATTCACCTGCGTATGTAAAACATTAAAAAGTCCTGCACAAAATTAATAATACTGGAGATATCATATCTGATTTTAAAATATACCACAGAACCATAGGCATAAAAAACCATGCTACTGCCTTGTGGACCAATAGAAGGAGAATAAAAGATCCATGTATCTACAACTATCTGATTTTTGACAAATAGCCAAAGCATGATGTAGAAAAGACAGCAGCTCAATAAATGGCAGTGGGAGAACTAAATACGTGTAAAGGACTGAATCTAGATCCACAGCTTGTGCAAAAAGAGAATTCAAAATGAGTCAATGACCTACACCCCCCCCCAAATCTGAAGCTACTGGAAAAAAATAAAGAAATTTCTTTAAGATATCAATACCAGTGACATTTCCTGAATAAGACCCCAATAACATGGAAGAAAGCAAGAATTTGTAAATATAATTGCATTAAAATACAAAACTTTTTGACAGCAGAGCACCCAGACACAGTATGGAATGAGAGAAAAATCTCTATCCTGTTACACGTGTGTTAGGTTTAGTTTCTAGAATATATAAAGAAGATGGACTAGTATAAGAGCTCAACTTGTACAGATGAGGCTACCAGGGCCAGTTTGAGGGTTTCCCAGGTAAGTGGGTTTGCCGCCAAGCCTGGCATCCTGAATCCAACCCCTGAAACTCACACCAACTCTCTCACCAGTTATCTTTTGATCTCTATACATCTGCTGTGGCATGCATGTACCCATATATATTCAGGCACACACACACACACACACACACACACACACACACACATACACACACCCCAAACTTAAAAAAACCCTAACACCCAGTAATAAATCCAATTATAATCATCTGAGCTGAACATACCTTCTAAAATGATAAATGGCAAATAAATATGATAATAAATGAAAAAAATTCAGGATCGTTAGCAATTATGGAGTGCAAATCCAGACTAAATTGAGATTTCCTTGGCTAGAATGGCTACTATAAACAAAGAAAAAAGCCAACTTGGCTGGTGAGTAAATGGATCTGTTCCATACATCTTGATAGTGATACATCATAGCCACTACAGACAACAGCATGAAGTTTCCTTCAAAATCTAAAAATACAATTACCGTATGCTACAGCTTTACTACTACTGAGCATTTGCCCAAAGGAAATGATGTCACCATACAAAGACATGAGCTGGGGATCACTGTGTTAACTGAAATAAGCTGGACTCAGAATCACGTTTTTCCCCCTATGCAGACATTAAAAGATAGCTGACCTAGTAGGAAATGGCCTTATAACGGAACCACACATGGAGAAGACACACATCATCTTTTCTCACTGGACCACTTGCTGGCTTCCCAGTGCCACCAACATGTGGACACATCCAGGAAGTAAGCTGATGCCAGGTCCCATGTAGTCTAAAGCACTATACTCTGATGAGACATCTTTATATTTAGTTTCCCGAATTAATAGTTTGCTTGCTTTCTCCTTCTGGCAGAAACCCCCAGGACGCAAGAGGAATATTTTAAAAGATTCTTAGAGTCAGACTGTGATCGGCTGCTCTCCATACTTTGTCTAATTCCTAAGCCAGTTCCTCTCACAATCTCACCTGTCACTGTGGCCCTTGGTCCTCCAGACACTGGCTGCTGTCATGGGCAGCTGAATGTTCCAAAGCTTAGACCATCACTGAGGAGGCACAGCAGAGCACGGACAAAAAACCACTGAGTCCTAAGTCATCATTCTGCTTTTGGAAGCTTCCAAAACAGTCTTTCCTTATGTTGTGTAATTTTTTTCTTTATAAATTTTCTTTAAGATTTTTTAAATTCATTTTACATACCAATCATTGATCTCCCTCTCATGCCTCCCCCCTTCCTATCCTCTCCTCTGAAAGATCAAGGCCTCACATGAGGAAGTAGTCAGCAAAGCCTGGTACATTCAGTTGAGGCAGGTTCCCCTCCACCCACTAGGCAGTGCAAGGTGTCCCTCCATAGGTAACTCAAAAATGCCAGCTCATGCATCAGGGATAGATCCTGATCCCATTGCCAGAGGCCCCTTAAACAGACCCAGGTACACAATTGTCTTCCTTATGCAGAGGGCCTAGTCCATTCCCATGTAGGCTCCACAGCTCTAAAGTTTGTGACTTCTCATGAACTTGGTTCACTTGTCTCTGTAGTTTTCCCCATACTGATCTTGACCCCTCTTATATAATCCCTCCTCCCTCTCTCTGGCTGGACTCCTGGAGCTTAGCCTGGTGCTTGGCTGTAGATCTGCTTCTGCTTCCATCAGTTACTGGATGAAGGCTCTATGATGACAGTTAGGGTAGTTACCAGTCCGCTTACTGGGGTAGGCCAGCTCAGGCACCCTTCCACTATTGCTAGTAGACTAAGTTGGGGTCATCCTTGTGGATTCCTGGGAACTTCCCTGGCATCAGGTTTCTCCTTAACTCTATGATGTCTCCCTCTATCAAGATCTTTTTCATTGCTCTCTCACTCCATCCCCGTGCCCTGCTGTGTCATTTCAAACCCAAGACTCTTCTTCAGGCTCTCATTTCCTTCAGGAGAATGACTTCCCCCTGTTGTAGCCTTTCCTTTCCTTTCCTGTCTCTCAGCCTGAACACTGGCTTTTCTTATTCAGAGTTGTTTGTTATTTAACCCCTCCTTCCACTTTTCCAGGGGCCTCAGTGAGCTAAGAACTTATCACAGTTCTAATTAAATCTATAGTCCGTAGGACCCCTTCCTTGGCAAAAGTGATGAATATGCACGATAGGTAGATCCTATCATTTTAGTTTTTGTGGTCTTTACTTGTTTAAGTGATGTTTGGTAAGTATGACATCTCTACTCTTTCATTAAGTATTCTAGCAGTTTGCACATTATTTTAAATGAGGCATTTCACTGCATACATTCTTAGCTTCTAGAAATATTGATTTCTAAAGTGGTTGTACAAGTTTGCACTCTCACCAGCAATGGAGGAGTTGCCCTTGCTCTGCATCCTCGCCAGCATGAACTGTCACTTGTGTTTTTGATCTTAGCCATTCTGAAAGGTATGAGATGAATTCTCAGGGTCATTTTTATTTGGATTTCCCTGATTGCTTCAGTTGTGTGGTTGTTTGAATGTAATTGACTCCATAATCTCATAGGGAGTAGCACTATTGGGAGGTGTGGCTTTGTTGGTGTAAGTATGGCCTTGTTGGAGGAAGTGTGCCAATGTGTGGGTGGGCTTTGAGATTTTCTATTCTCAGCATAGCACTCAGTGTCTCAGTTGACTTCCTGTTGCCTGCAAGATGTAGGACCATGTCTGCCTGCATGGCACCATGCTCTCACCGTGATGATAAAGGACTGAACCTCAGAAAGTGAGTCAGCCCAGTTATATGTTTCCTTTATAAGAGCTGCTGTGGTTATGGTGTCTCTTCAGAGAGATAGAATCCCTAATTAAGACAGAAATTGGTACCAGGGACTGAAGTATTGCTGTGATAGGCTGGGCCATGTTTTTGTTTGGAGGAATTTGGTCGTTGGTACTTTGGACTATGAAAGCAGTGGAATGTTTTAAGTACTCACTGCTTACTGGGCCATCTTGGTAGGAGCATGTAAGACAGAAGTGCCAAGAGTTATTTGAAGTGTCAAGGTTCACTTAAGAACTTTCAGAGGAGAAGAATTTTAGTATGTTGCCTAGAGATCATTCTTGTGATACTTTGGTAAAGAAAGTGGCTGCTTTTTGCCCTTGTTCAAAGATCTCTCTGAGGTTAAAGTGAAGAGTTTTGTATTACTTCCATTGGCAGAATAAATCTCAAAACAGCCTGTATAGACTGATGTGGCTATCATCTTTACTCGAACAAAGATTTATAATGAAAAGGAGCAAGTAGAGCAGAGTAAATTACAAAAAGGAAATTTTGAGGAGAAAAAAAAAAGAGTACCAGGAAGTAGAATGGACCTAAATTATGTGTTCAAGGAAACAAATGGATTAAGAAATGAAATAAAGTGAGTGGTGATCTTAGGACAAGATTCCAACCATCTAAGTTTCCAATTTGTAGAATGAAACTAAAGAGAAGCTTGGAGCCAGGTGTGGTGAGGCATACCTTTAATCCCAGAACTGGGAAGGCTGAGGCTGATGAATCTCTGAGTCTGAGGCCAGCCTGGCCTACAGAGCAAGTTACAGGACAGCCAAACTTAGCCAGTGAAAGACAGGGAGCTGGTGAAGATATAATTAAGAAAGAAGGTGCATGTTCCAACTCCAGCAAGCATTAGAACTTTGTGTTTCAGGCCATGTGGTTCTGGCTGTAGAGTTAAGGGTAGAAGCAAAGAGTTATGGAATAAAGCTGTTTAAGCCAGGCATGAGTCAGAAGTGTCCCTGAATGGAGCCTAGTAGAGAGGCTATTTTGTGAAGTGGTAAAGTTGAAGCGTGGATTGCATTGGAGAACCCAAGATGTTAGAGAAGCCAGCATCATGGGATACTTGCTGAAGAGAGCTGAACAGGGAGTGGAACCAGCCCAAGAACAGAATTGGAGATCTGAAGATCATTTTGACATCAGATATTAAGATATATAATTTGGAGTTTTCCTAGCTGGTTTTCCGTCTTGCTTTGGTTCAATATTTACTCACTATGCTCACTTTCCTGCATTTTGGAATGGTAATTTAATGACATTATATGTTGGAAGTATGTGATCTGCTTTTTGATTTTGATTTTTATCAGGTGATTATAGTTAAGAGGTTGCATGAAGCTCAGAAGAGCTTTTGAACTTTGAACTTTAAAATATTGTTGAGATTGTGATAGACTATGAGAAGTTTTGAAGTTCGACCAAAAGCATTTTTCATTATGATATTGTTACAAGCTTATGTGGACCAGGGAGTGAATGTGCTTCTTCTTCTTCTTCTTCTTCTTCTTCTTCTTCTTCTTCTTCTTCTTCTTCTTCTTCTTCTTCTTCTTCTTCTTCTTCTTCTTCTTCTTGTGTGTGTTTTAAATCATTTTATTCACCCACCCTCTCTTTCAATGAAAAAAGAATGCTTTTGCTTAAGTCCACTAATGAGTGAGTATATCCCCTGCTTATCCTTCTGGGTTTGTGAGACCTCACTTAGGAGAACATTCTCCAAATCTATATATTTGCCTGCAAATTTTAGTATATCATTTTTTCTTACTGCTGTGTAATACTCCATTGTGTAGATGTACCACAGTTTGTTAATCCATTCTTCAGATGAGGGGCATCTAGGTTGCTTCCAAGTTCTTGCTATTACAAATAATGCTGCTATGGATATAGTTGAGCTAACACTTTTGGGGTGTGAATGTGCATCTTTATGGCATTTGCCCAAGAGTGGTATTGCTGGATCCTTGGGGAGATGGATTCCCAGTTTTCTGAGAAACCTCCATACTGCATTCCAGAGTGGCTGAACAAGTTTACACTCCCACCAACAATGGAGGAGTGTCCCCCATGCTCCACATCCTCTCCAGCATAGACTATCATATGTGTTTTTGATCTTAGCTATTCTGACAGGTGTAAGGTAGTATCTCAAAGTTGTTTTAATTTGCATTTCTCTGATGGCTAAAAATGTCGAGCACTTTTTCAAGTGCCTTTCAGTCATTTGTAATTCTTCTGCTGAGGATTCCCTTTCTAGTTCTGAACCCCCATTTTTTGATTGGGTTATTCACGGTTTTGGGCTCTAGTTTCTTGAGTTCTCTATATATTTTACAGATCAATCCTTGGTCACTTATAGGGTTGGTGAAAATCTTTTCCCATTCTGTAGGCTGTTGTTTTGTCTTATTGACTGTGTCCTTGGCCTTACAGATACTTCTCAGTTTCAGTAGGTCCCATTTATTGATTGTTGTTCTTAGTGTCTGTGCTACTGGTGTTATGTTTAGGAAGTGGTCACCTGTGTCAATGCATTGGAATGTCAATGCAATTTCTTTTCTATCAAATTCATTGTAGTTGGGTTTATGTTGAGGTTTTGATCCAGTTAGAT
The DNA here is from genome assembly GCA_004025045.1 of Sigmodon hispidus. Classification (NCBI taxonomy): domain Eukaryota; kingdom Metazoa; phylum Chordata; class Mammalia; order Rodentia; family Cricetidae; genus Sigmodon; species Sigmodon hispidus. Next base: position 22,483 of record PVIH01010922.1, read on the forward strand.
TTGGAATAGGTTTGGATATATTTCCATCTTTCTACACATTACCATCCCATTATGTCAACACCATTTGTTGAAGATACTATCTTTTTTTCATTAAATATTTTTGGCTTCTTTGTCAAAAATCAGGTGTTCATAGATGTGTGGGTGAATGTCAGGGTCTTCAATTTAATTGCATTGATCCACAAGTTTCTTTTTATGCCGGTACCAGGCTGTTTCTATTACTGTAGCTCTATAGTATAATTTGAAGTTGGGGATGGTGATACCTCCTGAGGATCTTTTGTTGAGCAAAGTTGTTTTAGCAATCCTGGCTTTCCTGTTATTCTGAATAAAATTGAGTATTGTTTTTCCAAGGTCTGTAAAAAATTGTGTTGGGATTTTGAGGAGAATTGCGTTGAATCTGTAGATTGCTTTTGGTAAGATTGCCGTTTTTACTATGTTGATCCTACCTATCTAGGAACATGGGAGACCTTTCCATTTTCTGATATCCTCTTCATTTTTTTTCTTCAGTGATTTAAAATTTTTGTCAATCAGATCTGTTACTTCTTTGGTTATAGTTACCCCAAGGTATTTAGTGATATTTGCAGCTCTTATAAAGAGTGATGTTTCCATTATTTCTTTTTCAGCCAGTTTATCTTTAGTGTATAGGAGGACTGTTGGTTCATAGCCATGCCACCACCTGCAGGAGTTTGTTTTAAAGCCTCTGATGTGCAGGGCCTTGCTCCCTTTGAGGTAGACTGTGCCTACCCTTTAAAATTTCCAACCACGTGAAAGACTCTCTCTTCTTCTTTTCTTCTCTGTCCTCCTGCTCTCTTTCTATCTTCCTTCTCTCTCCTGTCCGCCCCCTCCTTAATAAACTTAATATGGCTCTCTTGGCACTGTACAAGTTCTTTTCATGTTCGAAATACTAACAAGGGCTACTGATTTTTTTAAAAATTAAACTTGGATCCTGCTACATTGCTGAAGGTGTTTATCTGCTGTAGCAGTTTCCTGGTAGAATTTTGTGGGTCACTTATGTGTATGATCATAACACCTGCAAATAGGAAAGTTTCAATTTTTCTTTTTCAATTTGTATCCCCTTAATCTGCTTTCATTCTTTTATTGCTTTGGCTAAAACTTTGAGAACTATATTGAATAGATAAGGGGAGAGGGGACAGCCTTGTCTAGTTCCTAATTTTAGTGGGATTGTTTTGAGTTTCTCTCCATTTAGTTTGATGTTGGCAATCAGCTTCTTGTAAATCACCTTTATTATATTTAGATATTTTCCCTGCATTCCTGATCTCTCCAGGACTATTATCATAATAGTTGGATTTTGTCAAAGGCTTTTTTAGCATCAAAGGATATGATCATGTGGTTTTTTCCCTTCAGTTTGTTTATATGATGGATGACATTTATGGGTTTTCATATGTTGAACCATCCCTGCATTTCTGGGATGAAGCCTACTTGATCATGGTGGATGAGTTTTTTTATATGTTGTTATAATTGGTTTGCCACAACTTTGTTGAGAAATTTTGCATCAATGTTCATGAGGGATATTTGTCTGTAATTCTCTTTCTTAGTTGTATCTTTGAGTGACTTGGGTATCAGGGTGATTGTGGCCTCATAAAAAGAGTTTGGCAGTGTTCCATCAGCTTCTACTGTATGGAACAGTTTGTTGAATATTGGTATTTGTTCTTCTTTGAATGTCTGGTAGAAATCTGCAGTGAAAGCATCTGTTCCTGGGCTTCTTTCACTTGGGAGGCTTTTAGTGACAGCCTCAGTTTCCTTTGGTGTTATTGGTCTGTTGACGTTCTTAAGCTATTCTTGATCTAATTTTGGTAACTGGTACTTGTCAGAAAGCTGACCATTTCTGTTAGGTGTTCCCCTTTAGTAGAATATAGATTTTTCAAATTATGACCTGATTATTCTCTGGATTTCCTGGGTGTCTGTCATTATGTCTCCCTTTTCATTTTTGATTCTGTTAATTTGGATATTATTTCTCTGTCTTTTGGTTAGTTTGGATAAGGGTTTGTCTAGATGACTTTCTCAAAGAAGCAAATTTTTGATTCATTGATTTTTTTTTGTATTGCGCTCTTTGTTTCTATTGAACTAATTTCAGCCCCAAGTTTGATTATTTCCTGCTGTCCATTCCTTCTAGGTGAGTTTGTTTCTGATTGTTCTAAGGCCTTCAACTTAGTTGTTAGGTCTCTTGTGTGAGATTTCTCTTGATTTTTCATATAGACACCTACTGCTATAAATTTTTCTCTTAAGATTGCTTTCATTGTGTCCCATAAGTCTGGGTATGTTGTAAATTCATTTTCATTAAATTCTAGAAAGTCTTTGATTTCTTTCTTAACTTCTTCCCTGACCCAGCAGTGGTTCAATGTACTGATGTTCAGTTTCCATGAGTTTGTAGATTTTCTGTGATTATTGTTGTTGTTCAAGTCTAACTTTAGACTATGGTGGTCTGATATGATACAAGGGGTTATTCCAATTTTTTATAGTTATTGATATTTGCTTTATGACCAATTATGTGGTCATTTTAGAGAAAGTTCCATGAGATGCTGAGAAATATGTATATTCATTTGTGTTTGGGTGGAAGCTTCTATAAATATTAAATCCATTTGAATCATAACCTCCGTTAGGCCACTTATTACTCTGTTGAGTCTCTGTTTTGTTGAAGTCTTCCACTATTAGAGTGTGACATTTGATGTGGGGTTTAAGCTCTAGTAGTGTTTCTTTTACATAGATAGGTGCCCTTATATTAGAGGCATAAATATTCAGGATTGAGATCTCGTCTTGATCGATTTTTCCTGAGATGAATAAGTAATGTCCATCCTGGTCTCTTTTGATTCATTTTAGTTTGAAGTCTGCTTTGTTAGATATTAGGATGGCAACACCATCTTGTTTTTTGGGGCCATTTGACTGGAGAATCTTTTCCCAATCCTTTACTTTGAGCCTGTGTTTGTCTTTGAAGTTGTGGTGTGATTCTTGTATGCAGCAGAAGGATGGCTTCTGTTTTTATATCCATTTTGTTAACATGTGTCTTTTTACAGGTGAATTGAGTACATTGATATTAAGGGATATTAATGACCACTGATGGTTATTTTTTGTTATTTTTGTTGGTAGCTTGTGTGTATTTTCTCTTTTTAGGTCTTTTTCCCCCTGTGGGATTATCGATTGTTTGTGGTTTCATGGGTGCATCTGGGATCCTTAGGTTGGAGTTTTCCCTCTAGTGCTTTAGGTAGGGCTAGATTTGTGGATAGGTATTGTTTAAATCTGATTTTGTTGTGAAATATCTTGCTTATTCCACCTATGATGATTGATAGTTTTGCTGGGTATAGTAGTCTGGGTTGGCAATCATGCTTTTTTAGTGACTATAACTTCTGACCAGGATCTTCTTGCTCTGATTGTTTCCATTGAATAGTCTGGAGTTATTCTGATGGGTCTGCCAGTTTTTTATTTGTGTTTTCTTCTGTTTAAGGGATTTTTTTATATCCTCTTTTAAGGCTTCTATAATCATCATAAAGGTGCTTTTAGCATTGTTTCCTTCTGTTTTCTCTTCATTGTTCTGTTCAGGTCTTGGTGTTGTAGAGCCATCAGCTTCTTGTGGTGGTGCCTTGTTCTTCTTTATATTTTTATATGTATTCTTGCATTGGAATCTGCCCATTGCTTCCTTGGTTCACTCTTAGTCAGATCTTAGTTTGATCTTAGTCAGTTGTGACTCCTGGGGTTGAATGTCTCCTGCCTGCTCTGAACACAGAGTCTGCATGATCTCTTACTCTGGTCAGGCCACGGGATCTCTGTTTTCTCCATATGTAATGATTGAAAGTTTTGTTGGGCATAGTAGTCTGGACTGGTTATCCATAGTCTCTTAGGGTCTACAAGACATCTGCCCAGGTCCTTCTTGCTTTTAGAGTTTCCATTGAGAAGTTAGATATAATTCTATTTGATTTGCCTTTATATGTTACTTGGTCCTTTTCCTTTGCAGCTTTTAGTAATTTTTTTTGTTCTCTATGTTTAATGTTTTGATTATTATGTGGTGAGAAAACTTCTTTTTTTTTTTTTCTGGTACAACCTATTTGGTGTTCTGCAAGCTTCTTGTACCTTTATAGGCATGTTCTTCTTTAGGTTAGAAACATTTTCTACTATTATTTTGTTGAATATATTTTCTGGGCCTTTGTGCTTGGAATTTTCTCCTTCTTTTATTCTTGTTATTGATATGATGATTGATCTTTTTTATAGTCTCAGATTTTCTGAATGTTTTGTGTTAGAATTTTTATTTTAGATTTAACATTTTATTTGGCTGATAGATCTGTTTCTTTTATTGTACCTTCAATGCTTGAGATTCTCTCCTCCATCTCTTGTATTTTATTAGTGATACTTGCATCTGTAATTCCCATTTGCTTACTTAAATTTTCCAATTCCAGAACTTCTTCCATCTGTATTTCATTTGTACTTGCTTCTACTTCCAATTTCAAGTCTTGAACTATTTCCTTTACCTATTTTTTCCCCTTTGGCTTCCTTGGTATCATTTCAGGGATTTATTGGTTCCTTTCAATTTTTGTTTGTCTTTTCCTCAATTTCTTTAAGGGGTTCTTTTTATTTTCTCTCTAAGTACATCTATCATCTTGGTTTTAAGGTTGTGTTTTGTGCTTTGATTGTGTTGGGTTGTTCGTGTCTTGCTCTTGTAGGCTAGCTGGGCTCTGGTGGTGCCTAGTACCCTTTCTATTTTTGATTGTGTTCTTACATTGGGGTTTAGGCATTTGGTTGTAAGATGACTATAGGTCTAGGTGTTGGTTCCTGAGTTTGTCTTTATTGCGTGAGTGCTTTGTTCCTTGTTTTCTCTTTCCTATTTGGTCTTTTGGCCTAAGTAGTCAGGGATTCTGGTGACTATTGATCTTTTGGTCCAATAGGTAGTCTCCAGTGAGGTTTTTGCAGTCTGCAAGACCTCTAGGGTTTTGTGTGTTAACATTTCCCCTGCTGTTCCAAATAACTCTGTGGCCTCTCTTTCAAGTCCTGCTATTCTATTTCAGCCAGATCTGTTTCCCTGGTAAGCCTTTCTCCTGAGTTTTCTAACTGGATTGTTGAAGTTCTCAGATCTATCTCATCTTCAAGTCGCACTCTTTTCAGAATTTTTTATTTTATTACTAAATTTAGATTCCAGATTTTCTTTGTTTTCATTTATCTGTATATTGTGTATTCTTAGATTTCTCCCAGGAATTTTTTTTATCTTCTTTATAAACTCTGAACTTTTGATCATGTTTTTGATTGCTCATTTAAATTCAACATTCTGGGATTCATCTAGGTACTTTCCATTGGAGACTGTTTGTATGGGTCTACTGGGTTCTAGAGGTGACCCACTGTCTTGGCTTTTCATATTGTTTATGTTTGGGGGATATAAGTTGTGTGTGTGTAGTTCTTTTGTTTGTTTTTGCCTGATGTGCAACTGTAGCCTGATTCTGTGAGGGAAAGTTTGATTCTGTTTTTGTTGCTCCCCAAGATTGGTGGATTGATAATCAGGTAGGTCTAAAGAATCAGCAGGTCTGTTCTTAGTGTTAATCTTTGAATTGAAAGATTTGAGAGTGATTCCAATAAGTAGCAACTGAAGTGTGCAAATATGACTTCTGGCTATGCTTGGCTGGTCTGGTGTGCAAGGTGGGTGTGAGCTACCTGGACTAGGCTTCTGGGAGTATTGGCTTGTCTTGGAGTTGAAAGTCTGGGGTACTCATTAAGATGGGCTGGTAAATAAGCTGTGTAACACCAGGTAGATATTTTGGGGGTATGAGATTGTGTGGGAGGTTGGGGGTCTGGAGTACTCACCAGGATGAGTTGGTTTACTGGTTATTCATCCTTAGCTAGGCCCACAACTGTGGGGTCAGCAAAGATCTGAAAGCATTTTAATTTTGTGGATACACTCATACTTCCTCATTTGAAGCAGTGAAAATCTAGGGCCTTCCATGCTTTTGAAAACTGTATGAATCTTTAGATATTAGTGACTGTATTCTGTCAGGGATTTTCTATGCAAGTAAATGAGTGGAAATGCAGTAGACTCAGTGAGAGGGCCTGAGTTTTCATGAGGATATTTGAAGACACTGACCTTTATCCAGAAGGTTTTCAGAGCTCATAGTTATCCATTGCCATGTTGTTTGTTTCATTTATAGTTGTGGTTTCAAGTGGAGGCAAATGTTTCATTACCTGCATTTTATTTTTTTGAACTTTTTAGTTTGTAAAGATATTTTACATGTAGAAAGAGAAGAAATAATAAGCTCTCTCATGTCCAAAGCTTCTTGAGTACCCATCCTTATGGCTTACTCTCCAGTCTGACCAGTTTTCTACACACACACACACACACACACACACACACACACACACACACACGCACACACACACACACAGTTTACGGTGTTCACAAATGATTTATATCCTTGAGCAACTATATAATTATGTATGTTTGCTTTTGTATTTTTGAGACATTTCACATATCATAATGATCTTGTGTCTGAATGTAGGTACGCTGATGCATATAAGTCTACATGATTCATTGTGTTGTATTTCTTCATCCAATGAATGTTTTATGCATGTTTATGTGTTCTATTTGTGATCATTTAGATTGTCATTTCTTGTTTTCATCCATTAAGTATCAATAAGATATTCAGGCCCATGGCTTCTTGGAGCAGGTGCAGGAATTTCTCTAGGGTTTATGTCTGGGATTAAGATGGTTGACCACAGTGCGTATCTTTCTGTTACAATGCCAGATTGCTTCCCAAGGCAGGCCCAGCAATCTGTCCCCCACCTTAGCTTTATGTGACATTATTTGTTGCTCCACATCTTTGACAGCATTAGATTTTGTCCATTTGGTGCATGAGAGATGAGATTACATTATAGTTTTAGTTTGAATTTTTGTGATTCTTAATAAGACCTTTTATATATGTTTACATTCACATTTCTTTTTATGTGAATTTTCTTTCTGATGTAAATTCAATTTATTTTGTAGTTTTTTAAAAACATGAATTACAGATCACTTAAGTATATTTTATTGGTTTTTATTACATTTATATATATTTGTATGTGTTGTGTGTGTCCTGTGCATCAGGTCAGCATCAATCCCCTTTACCCACTGAGCCATCTCATTGGCCTGAGAATTTAGGTTATTAAGTCAGCATCCAAAGTAATGGCATTTTATCCATAGGTGCTGCAATGCTTTGGTCTCAGTTATTCCAAGCTTCCTCTGTCGTCCATGCTCTCTTCTCTCCTCTGACTGATCCTCTTCAGTTACCCAGGTCATACCCTCTTCTGCTTCCTTATTACATGGAAACTCATAAATTGACAAGCATGATTATCTGGAATTAGAAAGTTTCCATCCAGCAAAGGAAACCAGAATGAAGAGACAGAATACAGAAGAGAAAAATTTTTGTTAAATATATTTTTGGCTTTTAAGTGCTTTTTTGATTTTATGTCTGGAAAATATATTCTCCCCATTTATGAATTAATGTAATATTTTTAATATAACTCTAGAAAAACAGTTAATGCAACTTACTATAGGTACTGTTATAAATTTAAACTTTTTTTCTGAAGTTTATCCTGAAGGCATTTCTATTATCCCTTTCATAGGACATATGCATATATTCATGTTTGTGCATATGAACATATACTCACATACTTGTTAAGAGTGGCAGTGTTGTGTAATATTAGAATAGGCTCTTTCATTTACTTTCAATTAAAAATTTTCATTTATTATTTTCAGTGTGTTTGTATCAGTAGGAGTGCGTGCGTGCGTGTGTGTGTGTGTGTGTGTGTGTGTGTGTGTGTGTGTGTGTAGAGTTCTTTCCTGATGTGTACTCTGTACAGCTGGTAAGTTAGATGGTGAGTTCCTGATACTGGTGCAGTTCCTTTAACCCGCCACCGTGTCATACCTCTGACATCAATGATAGCTGTGTACTTTTGTATCATGTTTCATGTCACATTAGTTATATTTTAGGTAACAGTTGCTGTTTATAATGAACGGCAGCAGAGAACAGATGTTAATGCTGAGGACCCGCATGCCTTCATTTTGGAATTGCTCCCTTATACTGTAACTTTATATATGATGAGAAATGAAAAAGAACTTATGTAAGTAAGCTGTGGGCAGGAATGAGCATGAGGAATTTGAAGTTATTTTGCATTTAAGCTGTAACTATTCAAGATTAAAATAAGATTACACATCTAAAATTTTCCTTTTTTATGCTTTCAGTAGGAAAAGCTCAGAACTTTAAAATATAGTATGATTTTAATCACTAGATATTGAAATGTTTCAAAATGTAAGTCTAACTTCTTAATGTAGTCTTAATTGTGAATTCAGATTATAAAATACAGAAACCAGAGTTTCTGCTTTTTTCCTTTGTCCTTCCTTAAAACAGTCTCCTTCCCTCCCTCCCTCCCTCCCCTTCCCTTTTCTTCTCCTTTTCTTATCTTGGTAATTTGATTCCTGATATTCCAGATATTCTTCTCCTCTTCAGGTGAAGCTTAGGACTTGATTTAGGGAGTTTCATCATCTATTTTGCTCTGGATGCTTTCCTTTAAGACTAAGAATTCTGCTCAGGGCTAAGAGGAGCAGTGCTGTGCTGGCTGTGGAACAGAACTGCATTTGCTGTTGGAATAATAAATGGTACTAAATGTTCCTGCAGCTTTTATGGGAGGCATTGCTCCACCAGGGTCACATTACCTAGATGGAAGCAAAATGAGAGGGGCAGAGGAGGATTTATCTAATCCCCTGTGAATGTATTCCAGAGTGATTTGATTGTTCTCAGAGTCTCTGAGCAGGGGGATATGGCCATGTATAAATAGCTGAGGATGTCTTTTATATTTGTGTAAGTAAGGAAAGGAAAGTATTCTTTGCTTTGCAAATTTAGGCTTTTTTTTCTCTTGAGTTCTTCAGATAAGAGACAGCAGTATATTTTCAGAGATTCTTAACTTGTTCCACCCTCCACCCCCAGTGTAGCAGCTTTAACGGTACTCAGTGTAACCTCCTTATTGTAAAGGCCTTTTAATCTCAGCATCAAGGGGACATTTGAATAGTGAACAAAAGCTTCAAAAATTCAAGCACTGTGCATTTCTGTAAATTCTTTTATGCCTCATTTATTTTCTGTCTAAAAGTTATGTATGTCAAGACTTGAAGTCTCCTTGAATGGGTTCATATTTTGTCACAAACACATGCTTCTTTAAATGCCGATAACTTCAATATATAGCATTTCAGATGTATTATCTCTGGGCTGCAGACAGCTTCTCATGAGAAGCAAGACTCATGGCATACCATTCTCTTCTAGTGATTCATGACTCCAAATGAGAATTTTTTCAACGAACAACTGAGACACAGAACAGATGAGTGACAGTCACATCTCAGCCTTACTTGTAACAGTACCGTTTTGTCAGGACTGCCAGTCCACAGACAATGACCCAGAGACTAGTTATTACATAGGAAAGCTTGGCCTTAGCTTAAGCTTTTCCCTAACTATCTCTCATAACTTAAATTAACCTGTGTCTATTCATCTATGTTTTGCTGCATGGCTTGTTTACCTCTGCTCTAGACTGTATCTCTGGCCTCTTCAGTGTCTCCTTGGCATTTCTTATGTGACTAAATTCCTTCCTCTGACTTCTCTCTCTGCTTGGAGTCCTGTCTAGCTATTGGCCTTTCAGTTTTTTTTATTACACCAATCAAAGCAATATATTTTCACATAGTGTACAAACATCCCACAATACCTACTCATGCCACCAGGCCCCAGTCACCTGTGAGGGGAACATGCCAGAGAAACATTGTACCATAGTGGTTAATATCACAGAACTACACAGCCTCAAAGACCTGGACTGTGCCAAGCCTATAATTTGCCCTGTGGAAGGTGAATTTACTATTTTTGACCATTGGAATTTTCCCTTTAAAATGTGGATAATGCTAGTGTTTAGCTCATGGTATATATAAAGCCTGACTGATAAGGCACTTCAAAATATTTTTCATACAGTAAACAGTAGGTACATGTTAGCTTGAGTTTCATGTTTAGTATTATATTTGTGATCATCATTGCTACTTCTGGTGAAATAAAAATTCAGTGGGGGATATTTTGAGATAGTAGGGTTCTCATTTATAGCTAGGATACAGGCAAACAAAAACAATCCATGAGATTAAGCAGTGAAAACCAGCAGGGCGAGCCTGAACAGTTTTGAAAGCACAGCTGCAGTATTCTGTGAGAAGCCTTCAACTTGCCAAGTGTTGATCCTTTCTTTGAAAAGGTCATTGTGTAAGGAACTGCCTACCAGCACTTAGCCTCACAACCATCTATTCATGTCCATTTTCTTTCCTATTCATGCTTCCAGAGTGCCAGCCTCTGATCAAAGCCTTCAGTCTTTTTCCCCAAGAGGCATTGGATAAGTGAACCAAATTTTACCTTGTTTTATGTAGATGTCTGCAAGTCCAAGATGCTCTGGAATTCTAAAGAAGTTTTTAGCTGCCTTCCAGGCCCTCTGTGCTCTCTTCTGCATCTCTCACCACAGACTGAAGCTCTACAGCTCAGCTTCCCTTCTGCATCCTAGAAGCTGAGCTGTTGAAAGTGTTCTGGGGACATACTGAACTTTTCAGCCTTCATCATTCCATATGACTTTCATATAGCTTTTTTTTCTTGACTGTGCAATTTAACTTAATCTCAAGGCTATAAACACTCCCTATATCTTTCTACACCATTTACATCTCCATAGGTTGTATTTGAATATAGATTTATGCTTAATGCCTCATTTAGTTTTTTTTTTTGATCATCTAAAAGATCTCTGACCTAACACATCCAAAATTAAGCTCTAAGACGGTCTTTCTTTAATTCACTTTCCATGAAGACATAGATAAAATTTTAGTTTACTTTTTTTTTTTTTGGAAAGGCTGAAATATCAAAGAGAGGAACACCACAGTCAAATCTCACCCAGCTATTTTCCAGCTTCCTCAGTCTCACTCCTGGTTGCTTCTAATGCCTGCTTTCTTCCTAGGCATGTCTTCGCCCAGCTGTATCCCATTACAGGTTCAGTTTAAGGATGTGAGCTACTCTATTTGGTAGTTAGCCTTGAACTCACAGAAACACAGAAAGATTTCTGTCTCTGGAGTTATGGGATTAAAGGTTTAGGTCACCATTCCTGTCTTTTCCCATGCTGGGATTAAAGGTATGTGCCATTACTGCCTGGCTGTTTGGCCTTGTACTCACAGAGATCCTTTGGATCCCATTGCTGGGAAAAAGTGTGAGTTACCAACTGTTCTGTTATCCTTTGAACTTCCTGAGATCCAGAATAAGTAATGGGACTAATGGAGTTTGACTGTGGGTTGATCTCTTGATATTCCAGGTTTTATTAAATATATAACATATCACCACATGGTTTTATTGGATTGCAATTCCATGGGGGCAATTCTGAGGGATGAAAATCACTAGCAAAGCACAATAAATAAATGTTTGCTTGAGATAAAAAAAAAAAAAAGTGAAAAACTTACGAGGGTGAAGCTGCGTATCAAGGTTAACTGTTGCTTGTCTCCTCTTTCTGAACATTCACATAAAAGCTGTGGGGTCCACTGCTGGGCAAATAGTTCATTCAAGGTTATACAAAGAGAGGTTTTATTCCAGTTACCGCTGGACTCCGAGGCTTCATTGGTCAACCTAATTTTATTTTATTTTAGTTGTTGTTATTTTTGTTTTCTTTGTAAGAAGTGGAGTTCCATTCATAGGTAGGTGCCTCATCCAACTATTTCAGTCTAGACAGTGTTGTCCAATCTTGCCAAATGCTGCAGAGGACTTTCTCTGAGTGTCGGTCGAGTAGTGGAAGTAGAATACTCATGCTGCAGCAGTTAATGGTAGATGATATATAAAGACCATGTAAAGTTGGCAAATGAAAAACTGGATCTAAAAATTGATCTGGAAAAGACAGTTGAGTCAGAAGACATCTGAGCTATCCATCAGTGTCCATACCTGGGGCATGGTGCTCACATCTGTAATCTCAGAATGTACCAGATTGAAGCAGGAAGAGTTCAAGTATGAGGCCAGCTTAGGCTACATAGTGAGACACTGTCTAGTAAACAATAGTATAATCATCAGTATCTTATTAATGATATATCTGTTTTTGCCTAGGAATTCCTGGGGATACATTGAGTATTTTTACTCTTGCTTTATTAATGAATAAAATAAATGTATTTCTTGATTTTTTAATTTAGTGCTTAAAACAGTTAAAACTGTCCTCCTGCCTTCATTTTTACAATAATTCCATCCTATAACACCCTTAGTTTTTGGAAATCCTAGCACTCATCCTTGTCTAGCATGCTCTCTCAATATCACTAACTAGGCAATTTTGCAGAAGATAACTTACAAGTAGAAATTCCAGTGGACCATGTTGAAGGTCATCTGTACCAAAATCAACAACTTTACCTACATATAGCTTTGTTTCTTATTTTTAATAATCTTTGCATACACTCATTAATATTTTAGTATGTTGTGCACTTTCCATACATTATAAAACTTGAGGTGGTAAACTAAAACATGATGTATTTTTAAGTGTTGTGAAATAGATTTATAATTGGCCAATTGGGATGCTGAGCATAAATAAATAAGTTAAGAAAAATGAGTAACACAGGAATTGCTTTTCAAGTTGTTTTAAGACTTGTCTTTTTTTGAAAGAATATTTTGTCCATTTATTAAATACTTGATATTGTAAACAAGGAATTATTTCCAAAATTTATGTTATGCTGAAACATCATATGAGCTGTACATGAAAATCATTATAGGGGAAGAGGTCGGGAACACTCCTTGAGATTCTGCTTGAGATGTCTGATGTTAATAAATCAAGTTTCCCTGTTGTCTGTCAGGGAATGATAGGACACTAGTACTTTTACCAAAATACATGTGTGCTATGTCTTTGAGCAATTAAATATTCTGTGCTATAATGTCACTTTGTCTTGGCTAATAGGATAAAATGTTCTGCTGTAAATTGATTCATCTCCAGTTATTTTTTTTCATTCTGTCTTTTTCACTTGGTCTACATGGTAACAATGCTACTAGTATTTGTAAAAAAAAAAAATAAGAAAGAGCAAAGTTCAATATATTAGCCCTCAAACCAACAAGTTCTAAGAGCAGTTTCAATATTTAGTACAATTAGCTCTTTGTGAGGAAGCTTAGTTACAAGTTTCAAATTACAAGTTGTAATTTACAGATGTGATCCATGACCTAAAACATGAAAAAGCTTCTCAAATATCATCCACCTAATCAAAAATAGAACGTTGTGTTTAGTTAATCACATAAGCACAGATTATATTTATGTTCAATTTTGAACTATCTCTTATTGAAATTCTTACTGTTTTGACATACATAAAAAGGTATATCTGTAATTTAAAACTCCCAATGCTATGATTTACAAAATGATCAATAATAATTTTTATATTTCTTGATAATTTCATAGTTTTACCAATGTATCAAAAAATTTCTTACATAATCTTCATTTAGTTGTGCTTCATTCTGAAAACAGATCTCTGTGTCCTAACCCATCTCTTTCCAAGCAAGAGTAGAAACATGACCAGAGGTTTCAACTGAAATCCAACATATTATTTTTTCCCCTGATGGACAAGGATGTTGAGCAGTTCTTTAAATGTCTTTTGGCCATTCAGATAATTTGGTGAGAATTTTCTATTTAGCTCTATCACTCATTTTTAAAAATTTACTTATATATTTATTATTTGGTGATTTTATATCATGCATACCATCAAACTCAGTTATCAGACCTCTCAGATTCATGCCCACTCTTATAATCTCTCCATTTACAAAAATGCCCATTCTTGCTGCTCATTTGCTTACTGGAGCATGATTAAACTCCCTGTGGCCAGACCCTTAAAGAAAACAAGGCTTTTCCTCACCCACACCCCTGCCAGAGACCATCAATGAAGAAGTGAGGCACTGTGTGATTTACCTATGTTCTAGCCTTGATCTCTTGTGTACAATAACCTCTCTCTCTCTCTCTCTCTCTCTCTCTCTCTCTCTCTCTCTCTCTCAGTCCACTAATGAGTAAGTACATCCCCTGCTTCTCTTTCTGGGATTGTGATACCTTGCTCAGGAGGATAGTCTCCATATCTATCCATTTGTCTGCAAATTTTAGATTATTATTTTTTCTTACTGCTGAGTAGTAATCCATTGTGTAGATGTACCACAGTTTGCTAATCCATTCTTCAGTTGAGGAGCATCTAGGTTGTTTCCAGGTTCTTGCTATTATGAATAATGCTACTATGAACATAGTTGAGCTAATGCCTTTGGAGTGTGAATGTACCTAAGAGTGATATTGCTGGATCCTTGGGGAGATTGATTCCCAGTTTTCTGAGAAACTGCCATACTGCATTCCAGAGTGGCTGAACAAGTTTATATTTCCACCAACTATGGAGGAGTGTTCCCCTCACTCAGCATCCTCTCCAGCATAGGCTATCATCTGTGTTTTTAATCTTAACCATTCTGACAGGTCTAAGATGGTATCTCAAAGTTGTTTTTTAATTTGCATTTCTCTGATGGCTAAAGATGCTGAGCACTTTTTCAAGTGCCTTTCAGCCATTTGTAATTCTTCTGCTGAGAATTCCATTTTTAGCTCTGAACTCCATTTTTTAATTGGGTACTAAGGGTTTTGGGCTCTAGTTTCTTGAGTTCTCTATATATTCTATAGATCAATCTTCTGTCACTTGTAGGGTTGGTAAAAATCTTTTCCCATTCTGTAGGCTGTTGTTTTGTCTTACTGACTGTGTCTGTGGCTTTACAGAGCTTCTCAGTTTCAGGAGGCCCCACTTATTGATTGTTGTTGTTAGTGTTTGTGCTACTGGTGTTATGTTTAGGAAGTGGTTACCTGTGTCAATGCGTTGGAGGGTATTTCTTACTTTCCTTTCTATCAAGTTCAGTGTAGCTGGGTTTATGTTGAGGTTTTGATCCATTTGGATTTGAGTTTTGTGCAAGGTGATAGGTTTGGATCTATTTGCCTTTTTCTACATAGTACCATCCAGTTATACCAACATTATTTGTTGAAGATATTATCTTTGTTCCATTGAATATTTTGGGCCTCTTTGTCAAAGATCAGATGTTCATAGGTTTGTGGGTGAATGTTGGGGTACTCAATTAGGTTCCATTGATCCACAAGTCTGTTTTTATGCCAGTACCAAGCTGTTTTTATTACTGTAGCTCTATAGCATAATTTGAAGTTGGGAATGGTGATGTCTCCTGAGGTTCTTTTGTTGAGTGAAATTGTTTTTGCAATCCTGGCTTTTCTGTTATTCGAAATAAAATTGAGTATTGTTCTTTCCAAGGTCTGTAAAAAAATTGTGTTGGGATGTTGATGGGAAGTACATTGAATCTGTATATTGCTTTTGATAAGATTGCCATTTTCACTATGTTGATCCTACCTATCCAGGAACATCTGTGGTGGAAATGTTCTCTGTATGATGTAAATAAAGTAACTGGTTTGGCCTCTGTGGAGTGGTAGAAGTGGGTGGAGGATCAGAGGACAGACAGGTAGAGGGCAGATGGAGTTAGTCAGTCTCCATCTGACCCTGAGAATAAGAGACAAGTAAGGAATCCAGGTGAGCCATGGATTAGCAGATTACAAGAAATGGGTTGAATTAAGATGAAAGAGCTAGGTAGTAATGTGCTTGAGACATGGGCCAAACAGTATGAAGTTAATATAAGTGTCTGATCCATTTCTTTGGGGAACAAAAGCTGCCACGGGCCAGGTCCAAACCCTGGGCCCAAAAGGGTCCAGAAAACATTCTACAACAGAAATCATTCCATTTTCTGACATCCTCTTCAATTTCATTCTTCAGAGATTTAAAATTTTTGTCAAACATATCTGATACTTCTTTGGTTATAGTTATACTGAGGTATTCAATGCTAATTGCAGCTATTTTAAAAAGTGATGTTTCACTTATTTCTTTTTCAGCATTTTTATCTTTAGTGCATAAGAGGGCTACTGATTTCTTTGAGTTAATCTTATATCCTGCTACATTGTTGAATGTGTTTATCAACTGTAAAATTTCTTTGGTAGAATTTTGTGGGTCACAAATTTTGTGGGTATACAATCATGCCATCTGCAAATAGTGGTAGTTTGGCTTCTTTTCCAATTTGTATCTCTTAAATCTCCTTTTGTTCTCTTATTGCTTTAGCTAACACTTGGGGAACTATGTTGAATAAATAAGGGGAGAGGGGACAGCCTTGTCTAGGGATTGTTTTGAGTTTTCTCTGTTTAGTTTGATGTTGGCTGTCGGCTTTTTGTAAATTGCCTTATTATATTTAGATATTTTCCCTGTATTCCCAGTCTCTCCAAGACTTTTATCATAAAAGAGTGTTGGATTTTGTCAAAGGCTTTTTCAGCATCTAAGGAGATGATTATGTTTTTATTTTCCTTCAATTTGTTTATATGATGGATGATGTTTACAGTTTTCCATATGTTGAACCATCCCTGCATTTCTAAGATGTAGCCTACTTGATCATGGTGAATAATTTTTTTTGTGTATTGTTGGATTCGGTTTGCCAGAATTTTGTTGAGAATTTTTGCATCATTGTTCATGAGGGAAATTGGTCTGTAATTCTCTTTCTTTGTTGCATCTTTGAGTGACTTGGGTATCAGGGTTATTGTGGTATCATAAAAAGAGTTTGGCAATATTCTTTTGGTTTCTACGATATGGAACAGTTTGAGAAGTATTGGTATTGCTCTTCTTTGAATGTCTTGTAGAACTCTGTGCTGAAATTATCTGGGCCTGGGCTTTTTTATTTGGGAGACTTTTAATGACAACTTCAATTTCCTTTGGTGTTATAGGACTGTTTTGGTCTTTAATCTATCTTGATTTAATTTTGGTAAATGGTAGCTATCTAGAAAGCTATCCATTTCTTCTGTTTACCATTTTTGGAGTATAGATTTTCAAAGAATGGTAAATGGTACCTGTCCAGAAAGCTGTCTGTTTCTTCTAGGTTTTCCATTTTTGTGGAATATAGATTTTCAAAGTATAACCTGTTAATTTTCTGGACTTCATGGTGGTCTGTTGTTATGTCCCCCTTTTCATTTCTAATTTTGTTGATTTGAATACTCTCTCTCTGCTTTTTGGTTAGTTTGGATAAGGGTTTATCTATCTTGTTGACTTTCTTGAAGAACCAACTCCTTGATTCGTTGATTTTTTTATATTGTTCTTTTGTTTCAATTGTATTGATTTCAGCTCTAAGTTTGATTATTTCCTGCCATATATTCCTTCTAGGTGAGTTTGCTTCTAATTGTTCTAGGACCCTCAACTGTGCTAATAGTTCTCTTGTGTGGGATCTCTCTAGGTTTTTCACACAGGCATCTAGTGCTATGAATTTTTCCCCTAAGACTGCTTCCATTGTATCCCATAAGTTTGGGTATGTCATGGTTTCATTTTTGTTAAATTCTAGGAAGACTTTGATTTCTTTCTTAATTTCTTCCTTGACCCATAAGTGGTTCAGTTGAGTGATGTTTAGTATCCATGAGTTGGTAGGCTTTCTTTGATTCTTGATGTTGTTGAACTCTAACATGGTGATCTGAAATGGTATAAGGTGTTATACTCATTTTTTGGTACCTGTTCATATTTGCTTTATGACCTAGTATGTGGTCAATTTTAGAGAGTCTTACATGGGGTGGTGAGAAATATGAATATTCCTTTTTGTTTGGGTGGAGGGTTCAGTATATATCTACTAAGTCCATTTGGGTTATAACTTCTACTTGATCCCTTATTTCTCTGTTGAGTTTCTGTCTGGTTGGCATAGCCAAGGGTGAAAGTAGAGATTGAAGTCTCCCACTATTAGTATGTCAGGTTTGATATGGGGTTTAAGCTTTAGAAGTGTTTCTTTTACATATGTAGATGCCCTTGTGCTAGGGGCATAGATATTCAGGATTGAAATTTTGTCTTGGTGAGTTCTTCCTGAGATGAGAAGTAGTGACCTTCCTGGTATCTTTTTATTGATTTTATTTTAAAGTCTATTTTGTTAGATGTTAGAATGGCTACACCAGCTTATTTCTTAGGGCCATTTGATTGGAAAGTCTTTTCCCAACCCTTTACTCTGAGCCTGTGTCTGTCTTTAAAGTTGAGGTGCGTTTCTTATATGCAGCAGAAGGATGGTTTCTGTTTTTGTATCTATCATGCTTGGGTGTGTCTTTTTATAGGTGTATTGAGTCCATTGATATTAAGGGGTATTAATGACTAGTGATCAATATTTCCCATCATTTTTGGTAGTAGTTTATATTTCCTTTTTTTGGGGGGGTTCTTCTGTGGCATTATCAATTGTCTGTGGATACATGAATGTTTCTGTTTTCCTTAGGTTAGAGTTTTCCCTCTAGGACTTTTTGTAGGGCAGGTGTTATTCTGATGGTTCTGCCTTTAAAGGTGATTTGACCTTTTTTCCTTTGTAGCTCTTAGTATTTTTTCTTTGTTCTGTAGGTTTAGTGGCTTGATTATTATATGGAGAGCAGAACTTTTATGTGGGTCTAGTCTATTTGGTGTTCTGTAGGCTTCCTGTATCTTTATAGGCATTTACTTCTTTAGGTTGGGGAAGTTTTCTTCTATGATTTTATTGAATATATTTTCTGTGCCTTTGAGTTGGTATTCTTCTCCTTCTTCAATTCCAATTATTCTCAGGTTTGGCCTTTTCATGGTGTCCCAAATTTCCTGGACATTTTGTGTTATGACTTTTTTGGATTTAGTGTTTTCTTTAACTGATATATCTAAATTACCACTATTGAGTTTTCCATGCCAAAGATTCTCTCTTCTATCTCTTGGATTCTGTTGGTTATGCTTGAATCTATGGTTCCAGGTCTTTTTTCCAGATTTTCTATTTTTAGCTTTGTCTCGGTTTGTACCTTCTTTATTGCTTCTATTTTAATTTTTAATTCTTGGTAAATTTCTTTCACCTGTTTGTTTTCTTTTTCTTAGTGTTTTTCATTTTCTTTCAGTGCTTTGTTCATCTCTTCTAATTTTCTGTTTGTATTTTCTTCTATTTCTTTTTTTTATACTTCTGGTTTTTTTTGTTTTTTTTCTTTATTTTGTATTTAACAAAAAAACAGTAAAATT
>PVIH01010922.1:41642-64378 GCA_004025045.1 Sigmodon hispidus
AAAGTTAACAATAACTATAAAGAGGATAAGAATCATAAGCATGGCTTATCAAGGGTGGTAATGCAAATAAGATTGCTACACATATATTTACTTTGTGTTCAGCTTTCCCTCTGAATTTTTTTTTCCATCCCTGTATATCCTTATTCAAGGTCCCTTCCCCCTCCCACCACATCTTGTCATTTTTCTTCTCTGCAACTCCTTTAAGGGAGTATTTTTATATCTTCTTTTTCGGCTTCTATTGTTTCATAAAGCTGTTTTTAAGGTTGCTTCCTTCTGTTCCTTCTTCATTGTTATGTTCAGGTCTTGAAGATATAGAACCACTTGCTTCTTCTGGTAGTGTCTTGTTGACCTTCGTATTGTTGTATGTATTCTTGCACTGCCGTCTGCCCATTGTTTTCCAAATTCACTCTTGGTTAGTTCTTGGTCTGCTCTTAGTGAGTTGTTGTTCTGAGGGCTCTTAATCAGCTATGTGTTCAGAGGGTCATTTGTTCTCTTGAGGTCCCAGTGCTGTGATGCCCCTTGACCTCTCACCTCTCAGCTGTGCACCTAGGGTCTTGGCTGTTCCCCTGCTACTATTCCCTATCGCGGTAAAAACCTGTCGTGAGATATGTTTTAAATGGGGTTTATTTTGTGAAAATTACTTACAAAACAGTCTGATTATGGGAGCATCAGAGAATGAGTCCCCAAAGCATGCTACCTCCCAGATGTTGGAATAGACTGGTCTCACTCAGCATTAGTGGACATTGTTTTGTAGTTACTGTTAACCCCAGAACATTTATGTTAGAAGAATTAGCTACCGTTCTTTAATAGATTTACTTACTCTGATTATAATGTGCTCATAACTTGTAAGTACACTCACACTTTTATTTCCACATTCTAATGTCTCACTTATGTACATACTTTGCATGATATATTTATGAAGAAGTATGTACATATTGATTAAAACATATACCAGTGGAAGAATGAGATCATATTATTTTATTGAAGTATATCTATAGCTTGGAGATGATTCTCTATGTATACTATTGAACATACTGATCACAACCTGAACATTCTCTGTGCTCAGACTCAGACAGAAACCCACTTTTCAGTGTTTAATAGATATTTAAATGCTTTCTAAGACCTCAGCATGCCAGAGGACCTGATCCACCACAAAGGATTTTCTCCATCTTCTCAAATGAGCACATTCTTTCTTATTGATTATAACTAATTTAAAGTATTCTTTTATATTAAAAATGTAATTGAAGAAATTGAACTACATATAGTAGGCATCTTGCAAAAACTAAAAATTAAAATTTACAGCTAATTATGGTGTATTTTAAAGACATAAATTGTGTTGAAATAGCAAAAGGATAACATAAACATACTTATTTTCAGAGAAGCCACCTTTTTTTTTTTTCTAATGGGTATTCAATGGATACAGGAGTAAGAAATTAAAAGATATAGGTGAAATTGTAGAGTCTTTTTGTATAGAGGCATGTTGAATCATGCAACTTAATTTTAAAAGCTGAAGGTCCCTTAAACGTAGTAATTGGTGAGTAACCCTAACCCTAAAATATTTATGTTCAGGATAGGAATAACCCTGGGACCTGTATTGTCTGATCTTGCATTTTGAACTATCTTTCTGACCTTGAATTTCAAACTATTTGTTGTTGCATTTTACCTTATTGATCTGTCTCAAAGTTGAAGGATGACTTTTTTTTTTGTAAGAGAAAAGTCCACATCTCTCTTCTTCTTCTTCTTCTTCTTCTTCTTCTTCTTCTTCTTCTTCTTCTTATTCTTCGTTTTTACAAGTGAAAATGTGAAATGTGTTGAGTATGTATTTGTAATGTATTTGTCTTGATCAATGTCAGGATAGTGGAGTGGCGTGGGTTTTAGGACAGGCCTGTGTCTGTGGATGGGTCACATAGTATAGCCCTGACTCTGAAACTATTGCTTCTACAAAATGCTTCCATATGGTCTTCAGAGTCTCTCAGGAATAAACCTCAAACTATATCCTGAAAATAAACTGTAATTTCCCATGATACCAAATATACTTGAAGAATTTGATGAAGTCTGAATTAAGCCCAATATTGAATTTATTTTCTTAAAATTTGCACTGAGCACACTTCATTATGTTCTTAACTTATCTTGTTTAAGCTGCTGTGGAGCTGAAATATTTCCAAAATTACGATGCTGAAATAAGAGTAGGCTGATAACATAGTCTCTGAAAGAAGTTGACTTGATCCAGTGTCTGTCTTCAGTCCTGAACTGAACTTGCTCACAGCAAGAAGATCCTCCTGTGCCCACTTGCACCACCCCAGACAGCTTTCCTAGCATCTTTACTTACAGTACCTTCCTGCTTTCAAACAACCTTGCTCCTAACTACGAAACATTTATCCTTAGTAAAAGTAAAATGAATAGCATGACCTATCAGTTTAAATTTATTTTCCCATTCATTATTTTTGGTGCTTCTGTGTTTGTAGAAACACGAGCAAATGTTCTCAAACTGTTGATCATCAGAAGAAATCTGATTCCTGTGTGAGTTCAGCTTTTGCCCCAACTTTTCCATTGGTGGTAATCTCCCTTAGCCCTTAAAGCAGAAAATGGTCTAGACAGCTCTGTACAGAACACCAGCATCTCATGAGGATGTACTAGATGTATGTGCTGTGTTCCACAGAATGGCTATATTACAGATACTGGATCTTAGAGACTCTTAGGTAAAAAAGACTCAGAGGATGGCATTTCATACCTCCCCCAGCCTCTAGCTCTTGCATTCTTTCTGCCACAGTTTTGATGGTTTCTGAACCATGGCAGGGTATACAGGGCAGTGAGGAAGGGTGTGTGAGGGTATAGGGGTTGGAAGATAGGGGACTGAGTAGAAAGGAGGTTGAGGGACTGTGGAATAAGAAGATTGGTTTATAAGAAAATAAAAGAAAAAGACATGAAGTTTCAAGGAGACATGTTGGGGGAATACAGGGAAAGTTGGAGGGGGGATGGATATACTAAATTTCAAGCTGATCTCTAAAATACATAGAGAACTCAAGAAACAAGAGTCCTAAATAACCCAATTAAAAGTGGGGTTCAGAACTAAAAAGGGAATTCTCAGCAGAAGAATTACAAATGGCTGAAAGGCACTTGAAAAAATGCTCAACATCTTTAGCCATCAGAGAAATGCAAATCAAAACAACTTTGAGATACCACCTTCCACCTGTCAGAATGGCTAAGATTAAAAACACAGATGATAGACTATGCTGGAGAGGATGCTGAGCAAAGGGAACACTCCTTCATTGTTGGTGGAGTGTAAACCTTTCCAACCACTCAGGAATGCAGTATTGTGGTTTCTCAGAAAACTGGGAATCAATCTCCCCAAGGATCCAGTAATACTACTATTGGGCATATACCCTAAAGATGCACATTTGCACTCTAAAAGCATTAGCTCAACTATATTCATAGCAGCATTATTTGTGATGGCAAGAACCTGGAAACAACCTAGATGCCCCTCAACTGAAGAGTGGATTAACAAACTGTGGTACATCTACACAATGGAGTACTACTGAGCAGTAAGAAAAAATGATATGCTAAAATTTGCAGGCAAATGGATGAATTTGGAGAATATCCTCCTGAGTGAGGCATCACAAACCCAGAAAGATAAGCAGGGGATGTACTCACTCATTAGTGGACCTTAAGCAAAAGCATTCTTTCTTATGTCATTGAAAGAGGGGAAATCTTTAATATGAATGTCTTGGATCTTCAGCTTTCCTTACAATGATACTATTTGGAACTAATATTCATCTGAATTTGGTCTCCTAAAGTTCCACTAAATTTGCTACTGTGCCATTCACTTCTAAGAATTAAATACAATGAATAAATTAGAAAAAAACAAGTTAAGTGACTGAAACTTTATGAAGGCACAGAATTATGGCCCAAACTCCCCGTCCAGTCAAAAGGAGTGAGGAGGGATTACATAAGCAAAGGGGTCAAGATCATAATGGAAAACCCTCAGAGACAGTTGAGCTACTGGGAGCTCATTGGCTCTGGACTGACAGTTGGAAACCTGAATGGGAATGAACTAGGCACACTGAATGTGAAAGACAGTGTGTGGCTTGGGCAGATTGCGGAGCCTCTGTCAGTGGGATCAGGATTTATCTCTAGTGCATGAACAGGCTTTTTGGAGCCCATTCCCTATAGAGGGATACCTTGCTCTGCCTTCATATGTTGGATGGGTTTAGTCCTGCCTCAACTTGATATTCAGACTATATGGACTCACTGTGGGAGTCCTTAGCCTTCCTGAGAAATGGATGAGGGGTAGGGTGTGGAGAAGTTGGGAGGAGGGGAGGGAAGGGGAACTGTGGTTGGTATGTAAAATTAAAAATAAAACCCTTTTAAATAAAATAAAAAAAATAAACAAATACCACATTTCATTGTACATTTGTTTGAAATTCACAAGAATATGAAAAAGTATCATCCACACACATGCCCATGCATATGCATGCATACACATATACACCCACCCTGACTTGCTTAATAAAAGAAAACTAAAGACAAAACACAACCAAAACCCCAAAATACCCAGTTCTTTTGCTTCTTTAACAGGGTGATTGCCAACTTTAGCCTTAATTTTTCTGTTTAAAATATTTTACTTTTACTTGTGAATCAGAACAGCTTCTTTTGCTCATTAAAATAATGCAATTTAGATCTGGAATGTCTTTTATAGGCTCATGGTTTGAATTTGTTTTCCTCCTAGTGGTGATATAGTGGAGACAGTAGACTGGGCTCAGCTTCGAATGGTTACATTTGCTCCTGGTTCAAGGCTCCTGTCCTGAAGCTATTGGCAAAAATAAACTTCCTCTCCCTTCTGTTCCTTGTGAGGTATTTTGTCATAGCAGCACACAAGTAGTTACTGACATTTGTCCTTTCAATATCAAGACATCCATCCTTCCATTTGGTGCTGTCCCACAGAGCTGAAGATTGAACCCCAAGCTTCATGGATGCCAGAAAAGCACGTTACCATAGAGCCCCATCCTCATCCCAAGGCAGTCATCATGACTCTGACACAGGAACTCTACAGGAAGCAGTTGTCACACAGTACTGCACACCATTGGTGTGTAGGGTACTCGGTGTGTATGTGTTTACCTGTGTTTGATACACAGAGATTCCCCACATATAGTCCCACACACATACTATTAGGAGCTTCAGGCATGCATGCCATTTAAATTCATGAGTAGTGCTCAAATTCCAAGTCAGGTATTTAGGGGATGAACTATAATTTTGTTCACCATAAATGTGAATTTTATATATTTGTGCAAATCAAGTTTCAGCATTGTTCTTATCAGTTTTGTGCCTTTCTCTCTCTTTTCCTCCCTTATTTTCTTCCTTTCTTCTTTTCTTTCCTTTCTTCCCTCTTTCTTTCTCTTTCTAGAAATGGTTTTCTATACTATTTCAAAATCACAGCATTACTGAAAGTTTAGGTTATATCTTTGTTTTGGGGGAACTATTGTGTGTGTCATTGGATGTCTCAAAATATACCTATTTTCTACCCACTAAATGACATGTGCACAACTTTTCCCATTTTGGTGACAAATCAAAATGTCTCCTGGTGTTGCTAAACGTACCGTACCATGGATGACAAAGTATCCTATGACTAGGAGACTCTCCAATGATGAGTGAAAGTGGATCCATCATAATTCATCGTATAGAAAATGCCTGTATTTTCTAAGGACATTCTGTTATACTTTGTGATTTAGTTTTAAGAACCCATTCTATTTACAGAATTACATAGTTTTACATTACTTTTGTTTTCAAAGTACTTATTGATATGGAAATGAAGTAGCATAAAGTCTCTATTGCTTTTACGGAAAAAAGTATGATCACTCAGGCCCCTTTAATCTCTTTGATCTTTGAACTGAACAGTAGCAAATTTTTCTGTTGAATATCAATGCACTTTCTTGATGTAGTCTTTTTTTTATTGACAGGAATTATTTATTAATCATTTGAATGTGTGGTGAAATGGTGAGTGGGAATAGATTTTTTTTTTTTAAAGGAATATGGACAAGCGACTGTTAGGATTAATCTTGCTTGTAAGACGAGGAGAGGTGTGTTTTAAAATACTCATAGAAAAAAAATCACTGAGTTCCAGTCAGATGGTCACATTCCACCCAATGAAATACAACCACCCCACTCCTGCAATGGGGGCTTTGTCTCAGCTGGATCCTCTGAGTTGGGAGCCTTTAGAGGCTCAGCCTCTTTCACTAAGGTAATTCTTGCAACTGTCCAGCCCTCAGCCATGCAGTTACAACTCTGTGAACTACAGCTGTTATCTATTGCCTCGACACGTAAAATTCAACAAGTTTAAGTTTTTTCTTTTAATTCTGTCTTACATTTTTGTACTTAACTACTTTTATAGCTTCTAATTCTTCAGTTCTCAGAGTCCTTCCTTCAGCCATCATGCTCCACAGCATCCGAGCTTGTGCTTTTGAATGCTAATACACCAAAATAGTGTTCAGATGGGAATTGCAGCTAAGTGAAGCATTTATAATTTGTCAGCTTGGAACTTCTTTACATGACTGTATCAGGATCTAGACCCAAACACCCAAGCTAAGACTGAGACTAGAGTGGGATCTAGTTTCAGAAGGAGGTTCTCTAGCTGTCTTTCCTGCCCTTTCCATTCAGTTTATTATCCACTGTGGCACCGTCATTTCTGCAGAACTGGCAGCATTTTCTCTAGGGCTTCTAGACCAAGGTGGAATCAAAAAGAAGGAACTAGTTCTTTGGGTGGCTAGTTTGCTTGCTGGTTGAGTGCAAAGTTAAGGCAAATCATATTTATAGGCCTACTTATAGCATAGACTATATTTTTCAAATAGAGGTAAGAAATGGTAGGTAGATTTGGTGCTTTTTATACATGTTGGTGTGCTATGGTTTTCTAAAGGAATAGAACTAGTAGAATGAATATATATGATGTCTCAACAATTACCAACATGCTGCTGGAGTCTAGGAGGATTCCTAGAGAGCTGGTGTTCTTTTGTCTACACTGGAATTTTGAAATGTAGGGTCCAGCACAAGTGAGGGAATGCCTCAGCAGCAGGATAGATGAACTTGCAAGTGAGAATGAGGACAAGCAGACAAAAAGGAAAAGCTTTTTTCTTTCATATCCTTTTGTGGGGGCTGGCCCTGGAAGAGGGGTAGAGTTAGAGTCTTCCTACCTAAAATAATCCAACAAAAAATTCTTCATCACTATGTCCACCTTTGGGTTTTAGTTGATTTCTGATGTGGTCAAGATGCGTCACTAGAATGGCTGATATTGAATCATTTTAAAATAATACAATATTTGATGTTATAGACATTTTATTTAATTTTACTGTTCTATTAGTAGGTAAGAAAGTAATGCCACAATAATTAGGTGGGTTTTGTAGAATTTTTTTCAAATAGTATTTTTCCAATTCAAATATATGTAAATATATACATATCAAATTACACATGCCTTCAACCTATCAAAAGTAGCATTAAAGCAGTGCAATAATAGAAATACGAAAGCATTGCAATGGAATTACTATAATAAAAGAATGGTGGACATGGTTGTCCAAGCAATTGCATAGCATGATATTGTGGAGGAGGTTTGCTCCTTTTACTTTTGCTATTTCAGTGTATGGACTGAGTGGTTTCATTACAGTGAGGGGAAGCTACAGAGGTACCAAATCTTAAAGCTTCAAAGAATTTTTGGGTCATCTGTTAAAGTAGTTTTCAAACTTATGAACCATGGGCAAAGAGTGTGTGTTTTGATGGAACTCTGGAATAGCAGAGTTCTATCCCCCAAAAGAACTTATTCAAATATTTTCTAATAAATTGGGTTCTATTCTGTTTTCTACTTAAAATAAATATAAGGGAAAGCTTTTTATGACTGTATTTTTCCTACAATAAGATGAATCACTGTGATGGAGATAGTATGGTTCAGAGAGTATTCACTATTTGACCCTTCATAGAAACATTTGCCAATTCCAGAGAATCACTTAATGAGCTATATATAGTTTTTTTTTTAACACATAAAAACATAAAAAGAAAAGGAGTTGCTATTACACAGTGACAATGCTGACTTAGATGACATGATAATGATGATATTAGTCATGAACTTAATATGTTATGGTGGTGTTGACAGAAATAACAAAAATATAAATGAAAGTAACTTATTTTTTTGAACTACCAGCTTTGGATTATTTTCTCTTTTGTAGAAGCAGCTTCTTATATTGCCTAGATAACATACACTTTTCCTTTGGCTTGTTATCAGAATTCCTTCTGAGGATCTGAAAACCATTATGAGATAGAAGAGATCTTGATGCTTAAGTTCTAGTCACAGAATTGAGAGCTTCTTCAGGGGATACTCTGGCCTACTTCTTGTGAACATCTGCAAATTGAAGCTTCTAATCTCATTGTATCTCTATATTATTTTTCATGTTGGAGCATTTTCAAATTTTAAGATCCTTTAGATCCTATTAGCAGTGGGAGCCTTCACCTATATGAGGCTTGATGGAGCATTCTAGACATTTTCCTCAACCCTGATACTCTCTCAGGAAATATGTTTACCTTGTTTCTGGAATTTTATAAAAACACATTTCCAAAGATCAAACAAAGAAAAAAAAATTGGCCTACAACAATAAGAGTTCTTATTAACAGTTAATTTTTGCTATGTCCATGGCCTAAAAATATATTTTTTTATTTCTGCCACCCATGGATTTTGAATGTGTCTCAAAGGCAATTGGATTCACTTGGAAACTTAGCATCTATTTCTTCTCTCAGTTATAAATTCACAAAGAGATCTGTCTCTCCTTTCAAAGTGGTTTCCCTAGCAACAGAACCACCCTGAAATGATCAGAGAAGTTTGTCATTTTTGAAGCTTGACTTTCTGACAAAGCTGCCTGACTCAGGGGAGATGAAGGAAACATCATCTAAACACAAACACTTCCAAAACATGCCGATGGTGAATTACAGATGGGAAGAACACTGAGATAACTTCTCTGTAGATCACATGGAAACCTTCATGAGCACCACCCTCCTCCACCAGCTGGCAAAGGGAAATATCTCTTGAAGTAGCTATCTTTGTAGCAGAGAACAGATGGAGGTGATTCTTAAAGTGGATCAATTACCATAAAGATATATTTTGGGCAACAGTGGGTAGATAGAGGGGAGACAGCAGCAGGCACATGAAGTGAAGTCACATTGTGATTGCTCAATCTTGCTTATCTCCTGGCTTAAATAAATACATAGGTAACCAAAGACACATCATGGCAACACAGACACTTGTCTTACAATCAGACAGAGAAAAATGAGGACAACCTGGGTTTTATTGTCTCCCTAGACTGTCGTTTAATTTGTTTTACTACTTTTACAATGGGATGAATAAGAATATTTAGTACGTATCCCTGGCATCCTCCCAACGCTGCATTGATGTTGTTTTCCAGTGATCAGTCAAAACTGCTTTTGTTTAGGCTTTCCTTCCTTTCTGCAATTCTATTCCAGCTCTTGTAACGAAATACAATTAAGAGGATGTAGATAGAGTAACTGGCATGGAAAAATGGGTACAGTAACTCTCTCTGCTTTTCAAATACAGTTTTCTTCCATTCTTTAACAATACTAAGAAAAAGACTTACAAAACTTATTGAAAACTTCATGATCTATAGCGACCACAAAATGGGCCTATACCCAAGACTACAGCAAAGCAGAGTGGATGCCCCACATGGGGCTCATCAAAGTTCTCCTAATGAGTTTATATTATTGTTGCAAGATGAACGACAGAAAAATGAGCAGTATTTTCATACTTGCTGATCTTCAGATGGAACATGTCTGCAGGCCCTAACAATATCTAGCATGGTGGTAGGCGTCATATAGTCTTACTTGACAAAACCATAAAAAACCATGTCAGAACATCAAGGATCTTAACTCTTTGGCTCTGAGTGTCCTTTGCTGGGAGGAAAAGAGAATTTTTTTTCCTTATAAAGAAACTTTTGACTACTTTCATTGAAGTCCAGGGGATTAATTTCCTGAACTTGATACAGATCGTATTTTTAAAGTTAGTTACGGAAGAATCTAAAATGAAGTGTTTTGTAAATATTTTACAAGAATAGATTATATGTAGGCTTAATATTAAAACTAGTATTTTGAGAAGTAAGTATAGATACTATGGTGGTCACAAAGACATGGAATACAATTTCTTTTTGAAACTGTTGAACCAATATAATACAGAATATAGTTTGAAGCTTCTATCTGAGACTTTGTTGAGTTATCAGCATTCCCGTGCAGTCCATACCAAATAAAGCATTGACTACTTTGGCTGGGTCTGACTACTTTGGCTTGGTCTGATATGCTTTCATTTGGCAATGCTTCAAACCAGCACATGTTAGGTTATATATCCAATAGGGAAAACACAAGTTCTCTGCTCAGTTATCTCAGGCTTTGGTGAATCTGTTTCCCAATTTATTTTTTCCTTTGTCCCACTCTGTTTCTTTCCCCTTGTGATGGTTAATCTTAACTGGCTATTGATTGAATTAAGAATAAGTAGGAGATGAGTGAAGTGCACATTTGGGGTCCTTGGAATATATTTTTGAAGGTATTTGAAGAGAGGATTAGACAGTGAGGGCTCCTGCCTAATGAATAGATTCATCTTTTGATTTATTCTCAATATGATAACATTATAGGAGATCATTAGAAGTAGGAAGTCTCCAGGGGCTAGATCTTGCTCAGGTTAATTCTTGTGTGTTTCCTGTTTCTCATGAAGTGGACAACGCTCTACCATAAGCTTCTACCATTTTGATGTTCTGCCCGTGAACATGGGGGCAAGGGGACAGAGGCTATGTTCTGATATTTGGCACTAAGTCCTTTAACACTGTTGCTTAGGCCTGTGGGTTTCAGTAATGCAAAAGCAAGTAATGTAATCCATTCTCTCACCTGCATTTATTTACTTCTCAAAAATTGCCACATCCTGAAAATATCTTTTCTTACATACCCTGTTATTAAATAATTCAAGAGATGAGGTAGTCATCTGTGAATTACTGGTGCAGTGGGACAAAATATGCATGCTATAGTGCGTTGACATGAGAGGAAGATGTTTAATCATTTAAAAAATCTGAGTGGCTTCCACACATATATGAGATTTTTTGGTAGAATAAGATTTGAAAGTGTTAGAGTTACCAAGATAATAAAGCAGAGGCAACTAAAAATATAATGATGCTCTGAGAAGATGATTCTGGCTGGACACAAGGCTACACAGTAGGCAGCAGTTAGAAATCAAACTATTGTTACCTAACTTCAGATTAGCTATGGCTGTAGACAATGGGGAAAATAGCACGGGAAGGATTTACTTCTCTTTCCCATTAAATGATTAAAGTTCTGGCATAATCTGTTCTGAGATTCTTTGTGGTTTCTTCCTGCTCATCTATACATCACCATTCTGTTATCTCTGGAGTAAAGCTCTGTCCTTAGGTTCTATAAAGGATGTTGAACTTTACCACAATCAAATTCGAGATGCTAGGTTGCAGGATGAGATAAAGGCAGGCATACCGTGTCATTTTAAAGAAGCTTGCTTCTAGTCCTATCTTAGTGATTCTAACTTGGATAAAGAGCCCTACATACTCAGTAGGGTAGCCGCAAAATACAACCTTTAAATGAGGCAAGGAAATGCACATCTTAAAATAATTGTTTTCTGAAAAAAAATTTTATAGGAGTTTTTTTTTTATTTATTGTATTTGCCAAAAACACTAAGAAACACTAAGAATTAGAAGTTACAATGAAAAACACAGGCTGCTTTGTTGTTTTACTACATGATAGAGATTGCCAACAAAATTTCATTTTAGATATCTACCTGATGAAGAAGCCTAAAGGAAGCTGACTAAGTATACTCAGGGTGACACAGTATCTTTCATATAGAAGAAGAGAAAATATATGCCAGAAAGTAAAAACAATTGTTTTTAAATTGTACCTGAAATTTAATCTACTATTTCATATGATGAAAATATAAAAGTTAAAATATGGTATTTTAAACCAGAAAGGGACAAAAATATGTCCCTCAAAATTACAGAGAAATTACCTGTGTGTTTAATCTCAAATGACTATAGTTTCATCTCATGAGAGATCACTACTAATCATTTAAGATGTATGACATGTTTTCCATGTACCAGACACTACGCCACACTTTGTCATTGTATTTGACAGAGCTTATGACATCATTTTTAGGAATGATCTATTATACCAGATGAAGAATTGGAGGTTTTGAAAAGTGAAGAAAATTGATCAGGGACACAAAACTCATGCCCTTCTAGAAAACTTATGTCCTTCTACCTTCCATTTACATTGTGTTGTTCATTTGAATGTCCCCAGGTGACATGCCACACAGGAAAAGCTGGGGCTCAGGGCAGCTGTGGAAGTCAGGCTAGTCTGTGAAGCTCAGCCAGCTCTTCTAAGTGTTGAAATCATGAGAGGAGAACATCAAGGTCAAGGAGGAAGGAACCCCAAAGACGAAAGCAGGTGGTTGGCATGTCAACATTGTTTCTAGGAGGAAGGGACCCAGCAGAGTTCACTGAGGGAAAATCAAGGAGGGAAAT
The DNA here is from genome assembly GCA_004025045.1 of Sigmodon hispidus. NCBI lineage: Eukaryota > Metazoa > Chordata > Mammalia > Rodentia > Cricetidae > Sigmodon > Sigmodon hispidus. The sequence continues at coordinate 54,209 of PVIH01010922.1, forward strand.
GCCAGGCAGGTCTAGAAGAAAGATTTTTGAAGAGGAAAAAGAGTTAAAATTATTCCCAGCACAGAGCTGTATAAAATCAGGAAAAAGCCAATCATTTGAGTAGTAGGAGATTCTCTATTGACATTTGTTAGAGTGTGAACAGCGGGATCAAATGATCATTGAACCATGTAATGCTATATGCTATAATGCTAACGACAACTGACAAGACAGAGAATAACAAGGAGATGCTATGGACCAGGTGCTGCTCCGAGGACTTGCTTGCCTTGGGACACAGCTCCATGGCATCTCTACTCTGACCATCTCTGTGTTACAGGGGGAACAGTAAGCAAGCAGTAAGACAGTCACCTGTCCCAGGTCACACTGATCTTCAGTGGCAAAGCTGACTGCTGAATTCTTGCTTATGACTCTAGAAAAATGAATGCAATTTTTGGTGTTATTGTTGTTTCTCTGCTTGCCTTTCTTTTTTGGTGTAGGATGTTGACCTTAGAGTCTAGTGAGGCACAGAGACTGCCACTGAGCTCTGCTACAACCAAGAACTTCATTGTTTTTATTTTTTTGTAAAGGAATAGAAAAATCCCATAGATTTCCTCCCAAGATTTAATAATATTAGGTGTATTTTCATAGGAAACATTAAACGTATTTAACAATCATATATCATTCCCTTAAATAAAATGTCTTGAAGAGAAATGAGTTTTGATCTGTTTTTCCTGCACCAGTCTTTCAAGGCTATATGACTATTATTATAAAAATAATATAAATGAAATTCTAAATTATTTTGAAAGATAATGCATTTTTATAAGTAAGCTTATTAAGGCAATTCAAATGATACGTTTTTGGATCACAGCAAATGTCTGTAGAAATAAAGAAGGCATTTTATCTTTAGAACAAAACATTTATCAACTCTGCACCACAACAGTGCTCCTTTGTGTTTTGAATTCCTTCATGCCTACAGATTGTTCAACTGAATGTCATTAGGAACTCTAGAACTTATTTACACATAGCTGAAAGCTTCCTCATCTCCTACACAGTCATGCTGATAGGAGAAATACACCACATGTATATAGCGGAGGAGGGGCATGATACTGCAAGGGCAGCTATTGGAATCTGAAGTTCATATATTGCTGTTCTGCATCTGTAGCCCCTCTTGGACATCCAGATCAACACCATAATTTACTTTCAAATGACTGGTAAGATGTTCTTAAAATCTTTTCAGCATGAACATTGTAGATATATTTTTGATAACATAATATGATCACGTTAAAAACAAAAAGCTGTTTCTTTTAAAACTATCTGCATTAAATTTGGTAGTAATTAAAATCAGAGGATTTGAAGACAGTTGGTTTGCATTGTTGCCCTACTAATCAATGGAATCAAGAATATGGATGAAGTCCCTCTATACACAGACTTATAAAGGCAAAGATATCAAAGAAAGAAAAATCAGTAGAGATTGACTGTGAACTAAAGAGAAATCAAAACAGTGATTTTTAGAGAAAGGTACTTGGAATATATTCAGTACCAATGTTTTATTATGTTATGGATATGTACTGGTTTTTACTATGCTCTCAGTGTTAAATTGCTAATTGGTTGGTTATATCATACAGCAAAAGGAGCAAGTGATACCCACAGCTGAGCACTTATTGAATGAGACTTATGTTAGCAACACCCTGAGTCTTTTATTTAGTTTTTACAAAAGTTCTAAGAGTTAAGTAACATGGATTGTTTTTGGAAATGAAGGAGCCATTCTCATAAATTTTTAATATTGACTTTGTTTTAACTTGTGGGCCAGTTTAACGTGTAGATACCCCCTTTTCTCTCCCCAAGTGAGGATGCTGTTATACAAAATGCCTTTAAGCAATGCTATTCTGTTAACTTGGAAATTTTCTTTTTATATACTACTTTTATTACTTCATTATATACCTTGAAAAAAATAAATAAAACATTTTCTTTAGTCATCTTCTATCTTCTGTCTTGATATTTCAGCTTTGAAATATCATCTGTTTCTGACATAGGCAACTTTCTATTTCCTAACATGGCTTAGGAGAGACAGGAAGTGACAGAGAGGTGTTATATTACATCTTCATTTGATTTATACCACTAGTAAGCCCTGGGGGAGGAGATTACCCCCCATGTCCTCTTGTCATTAACTGCTGACACCCAATGTCTGTGTTTCTTACCTTTCTTTGTGGGTAAAGACACACTATACATTCACTCAGCAACAGAGAACATCAACTAAGCAGGGGCACCAGGGACAGAGTAACAACCCGAAGAGTCTTCATTGACTCTATCTCTATAGAAGCCTGCCTGACTTTTGTTTCCCAGAATGCTTCTCAGGCTTCAAGAACATTCTGGCTAATCATGGCTATGGCTATAAGATACATGGAAACATCTGTGTTTAAAGAAAAATCAAAAGCAAAGACCATTCTAGGGTAATTTGATTCACCTGTGGGTTCATGTGTATCTGGCTAATTGTTTAAAAATGCACATGGCTTCATGCAAAACAAAATTTTAGTATAAATAGTGATTCTTAGAATTTGTTTTTCTATTCCAAAGTAAAAAAACATTAAGGACAGAAAAAAGGAAATTATATAAATAATAGACATACAAATGTGCTGCTGTTTGTATTAATTAAAGGTTTTATTTTTTTTCCAAACCTCATGTATTTATTCCAAGAAGAAAGAGAAAATAGTATTGATTGGGTTGCCACTGTGAGTAGAGTATTTGCTAGGGGCTTAAATGTCATCTCATTTAGTGTTCACAGATATCCTATGAGGATTAAGAATTTTTAATGATCATTTTATAAGTAAAGGAAGTAAGTTCATGGACTTTAACTACTGAAAAGGCCAGTAGATAATAATAGATTGATTTAGAATTTGAGTCTGATGCTGAACATCATTATTTCCTTTAGCACAGTTTATAAATTGAAGAAATCAAACATCAATACCAAGATCATATATTACTTTTGATTTATTCTTTACTTTGACTTTATGTGCATGAATGTTTTTATATATATCTGTGTATCATGTGTGCGCTAGGAATTGAACCTAGGCCTTTTAGAAGAGAAGCCAGTGCTCTTAATCTCTGAGCCATCTCTCCAGCCTTACCTGAGAATTTTTAAAGGTAAATGTTTTTCTTGATAAATACAAAACAAATAAAGAAAAAAAGATAAATATTATTTACTAAGAATGTTGGCAACTGACCATTTTGTACTTCCTACATTGAAAACTCTGTAATGGCTTTGGAACTCTCACAATGCCAATGAAGTTCTGTGCTTGGGTGAGCTCTTTTTTACTTTTAAGCTGTGCTTCAAAACACGGTACATTACATTCATAGCTAGGATTAAACATGCAAATTCTAAGTGTAACATCTATGAATAACCTATATAGTCCTATGAGCTGATATTTATACTTTGACTCCTAGGAACGTAACAAAAATATTCAGTTTTCCTGAGTAGGACCCATGTTACAGACAAGATCCTCACTTGCTATGGTGCTATAATTTATCATGTTCTGCCACCTTTCTTATCACTGCTCTATAAGTGAACATGTCTAAGATAAGCTTCAGAAACAAGGATCAAAAGAATGGTGGCCTGACCTGGGCTTCTGGCAGGAGGTGGGAGTGCAAATCCATGTGTGATGGTCAGCAGGGCCTTTAATCTTCTTCATACTCACTTTTCTTTCTTGTCTCATTAACATAATTTTCCTGATGCCTCATGAGAAACATAACAGATAAAACATTGAATATCAAGAACAAACTCATAGGCTCACTAAGTGGCATGTCTCAGCTTTATATGTAGAGTGAAATCTGCTCTTTGGATGAGAGTTTGCATTGGCCAGCATGTTAAGCATAGCTGCCTAAGAGCTCTGATTTTGAGAAGAGAAGCTTTATCTTTCTTCATGCCCTGGGCCTCTCTCACACAACGCTGATGACGGTTCCCTTCCTATGCTCTTAGAACACCAACAGCTTTGGCACTTGGCATAGGTTATGTTTTGTGTTGTGTTTTCAAAGTGAAAAAAGAATACAGTGTTTACTTTATGTTATTCTGCAGACACTGAGGTTCTTGAAATAGAAATCTATGGGTCTACATGAATACATGCCATTACTCATTTAATAAACACGTGAGGGCCTTTGGAAGTGACAAGTACTATTTTAGGTGCTAGGAACACACAGGTAACAAAACTGATAAATTTTCATGGACTGTGTGATGATGTTCCAACTGGAGAGCCAGATGCTAATGAATTTGCTGTCTACTATAAATGCAAGGCAACATGTACTATGCAGAAGTCCAAGGTAAGAAAGGAGTGTACAGCAGGGGTCTCCTTGTGATCTGTGCTGTCAGGGAAGCCTTAAGGTAGTGTGTTTAGAAAGAGTGACCTGTGTAAGAAATTCATGCTCTCATGACATAACATAAAATATCTGCCACACAATCCAAGTTGTTGAAAACATAGCAGAGAGAAGAGAAGTATCTAGGAGAAGCTTGTGGGAAGAATTTCAAGTCAAGGATGTAGAACCTTAGACATTCATCCTACACCACTTAAAAAAATCTCTCTTCTCCAGTGTGTGTGTGTGTGTGTGTGTGTGTGTGTGTGTGTGTGTGTGTGTAGGCTACTTTGTGTGAGTGTGTCTACACACATGCCATAGTACATACATGGAGGTCAGAGGACCAGCTTGGCTATCTGAAACAATACTGATAAAATGATTTAGCAGGGAGAAAGCTTATCACATCTTCTCTGTGAAGAAGTGGTTTTTACCATTGGGCTCTTTTAAATTCTTTTTTTTTTTGGTTCATGTTGACTTTTTTTTTTTTTTAAATTTTGTTGTTTAAATTTTTTCCATACCTCCTACTGCTCCCTCTCCTGCCCCTTCTCCCAATCCTCCCCTCCCCCCCACCTCTCCCTTCACCCCACCCCCTAGTTCACTCCCAGAGGAGGCAATGAATCTTAAGGTGAGTCAGTTAGGTCTGGCATATCCAGTAGATGTAGGGCAGAGGCCCTCACCCAAGTATCAAGGCTGAGAAAGGTGTTTTCCCTGCTAGGCAAGAGCTTTCAGGAACCAGTTCATGGACCCGGGATAGACTCTGGTCCAATTGCAAGAGGCCTCAGGAAATGCCCATGCCTTTTGACTGTCATCTACGTTCAGGGGGTCCAGATCTGTTCCATGAAGGTCCATCAGCTGTTATTTCAAGGTCTTCGAGCTCGAAACAGCACAAGACTGTCTACTCCCTGGGTCTCTCCATTGTGATCCTGATCCCTTTGCTCATAAAATCTCTTCTCCCTGTCTTCAGCTGGACCAGTAGTTCAGACCAGTGTTTAGCTATGGATCTCTGCATCTACTGCTGAATGAAGGTTCTATAATGGCAATTAGGGTGGTCATTCATATGATAATAGGGAAAAACAGTTTAGGCTCTCTCTCCATTATTACTTGGAGTCCTAGCTTGGTTCATCATATGGGTTCTTGGGTGTTTCCTAGTATCACATTTCTCTCTAATTCCACAGTGGTTCCCTTCTTTACTCTACCTCTCTGTTGCTCCCTCCACCATCCCATTCTCTCATGTTCTCTTCTCACCTCCCCTTTCCCCCCCACCAGGTATGATCTAATTCTTAGGAGAATGTCTCTATTTCCACTTACAAGGGGGAATCTATGGATGTTTCTTTTACTTTCTTGTTATTTAGCTACTGGGGGTGGTGTAGATTGTACTCTGTTTATACTTTGAATGACATCTATAATCCACTTAAGAGTGAGTACATACCATGTCTGTTTTTCTGGGTCTGTATTACCTCCCTCAGGATGGTATTCTCCGATCCATCCATTTATCTGTAAATTTTAGGATGTCATTTTCTTTTACTGCTAAGTAGTACTCTAATTTGCAAATTACCACAATATTTTAATCCATTCTTCAGTTCAGGGACATCTAGGTTGTTTTCAGGTTCTAGCTATCAGGAATAATGCTGCTATGGACATAGTTGTGCTAATGGGTTTAGGGTAAGAATGTGCATCTTCTGGGTATATGCCCAATACTGGTATTGCTGGATCATTGGGTAGATTGACTCCCAGTTTTATGAAACTGCCATACTTATTTCCAAAGTGGCTGTACAAGTTTACACTTCCACCAGCAATGGAGGGATATTCCCTTTGCCTCACATCCCCTCCAGCATAGGTTATCTGTGTTTTTGATCTTAGTCATTTTGACAGGTGTAAGATGGTATCTCAGAGATATTTTGATTTGCATTTCACTGATGACTAAGGATATTGACCAGTTCTTTAAGTGTCTTCCAGCTATTTGGAGTTCTCTATTTAGCTCTGTACTTCATTTTCCAATTGGGTTCTTTGGTTTTTGACCTCCAGTTTCTTGAGTTCTCTATATATCTTAGAGATCAGTACTCTGTCAGATGTAGGGTTGATGAAGATTTTTCCCCCCATTCTGTAGGTTGTCCCCCCTTTTTTTGTTTTGTTTACCATGTCCTTTGCTTTACAGAAGCTTCTCAGTTTCCTAAGGTCTCATTTATTAATTATTTCAGTGTCTGTGCTACTGGTGTTATATTTAGAAAGTGGTTTCCTGTGCTTTCAAAGATATTGCTCACCTTTTTTCTATTAGGTTCAGTGTAACTGCATTTATGTTGAGGTTTTTGACCCACTTGGATTTGAGTTTTATGCAGGGTGATAGATATGGATCTATTTGGATTTTTTTCTATATACCACCATCCAGTTATGCCAGCAACACTTGTTGAAGATGCAACCTTTTTACACCGTATATTTTTGGTCTCTTTGTCAAAAATCAGGTGTTCATGGGTATGTGGGTTAATCGGAGGCTTCGATTCAATTTCATTGATCCACAAGTCTATTTCTACACCAGTACTAAGCTGTTTTATTTATTTATTTATTACTGTAGCTCTACAGTAGAGTGTGAAGTCAGAGATGGTGTCTCCAGAAGTTCCATTATTGAACAAGATTGTTTTGGCAATCCAGGGTTTATTGTTATTCCATATTAAGTTGAGTATTTTTCTTTCAAGGTTGGTAAAAATTTGCATTGGGATTTTGATGGGGATTGCATTGAATCTACAGGATTGCTTTGGTAAGATTTTCATTTTTACTGTGTTGATGCTATTTATCCAGGAACCTGGGACATCTTTCTGTTTTCTGATATCCTCTTCAATTTCTTTCTTCAATGACTTAAGATTCTTGTTATACAGGTCTGTCATTTTTTTTGGTTAGAGTTACCCCAAGATATTTAATGCTATTTGCAGCTATTATAAAGGTTGATATTTCCCTGATTTCTTTTTCAGCCCCTTTATAATTTGTGCATAGGAGGACTATTGATTTTTTTTTCAGTTAAACTACATTGCTGAAAGTTTTTTTTTTTTTTTTTTTTTTTTATCAGCTGTAGGAATTCCCTGGCAGAAATTTGGAAGTCATTAATGTATACTATGATATCACCTGAAAATAGTGATAGTTTGACTTCTTCCTTTCCAATTTGTATCCCTTTAATTTCCTTTTGTTCTCTTATTGCTTTAGCTAAGATTTTGAGAACTATATTGAATAGATATGGGGAGATTAGACATCCTTGTCTTGTTCCTGATTTTAGTGGAATTGATTTGAGTTTCTCTCCATTTAGTTTGATGTTGGCTGATGGCTTACTGTATATTGTCTTTATTATGTTTAGGTATTTTCCCTGTATCCTTGATCTCTCTAGGACTTTTATCATGAAGAAGTGCTAGATTTTGTAAATGGCTTTTTTCAGCATCTAATGAGATGATCATTTTTTTTTTTTCAGTTTGCTTATGTGAAGGATAGCATTGACAGTTTTTCACATGTTGATCCATCCCTGCATCTCTGGGACGAGGCCTGTTTGATCATGGTGGATAAGTTTTTGATATGTTGTTGAATTTGGTTTGTCAGTATTTTATTGAGTATTTTTGCATCAATGTTCATGAGGGAGATTGGTATGTAATTCTTTCTTTATTGCTTCTTTGTATGGTTTGGGTATCAGGGTGACTGCAGCCTCATAAAAAGAGTTTGACAATGTTTCTTTTGTAGTTCTATTGTGTGAAACAATTTGAGTATTGGTATTAGTTCTTCTTTGAATGTCTGGTAGAATTCTGCCCTGAAACCATCTGACCCTGGGCTTTTTTTTTGGTTAGGAGACTTTTAATGGCAGCTTCAACTTTCAGTTCAGGTCATTTATCTGGTCTGGATTTAATTTTGTTAAGTGGTACCTGTCCAGAAAGATGTCCATTTCTTTTAGCTTTTTCAATTTAGTGAGTAGAGGTTTCAAAATATGTCCTAATGATTCTCTGGATTTTTTTGGTGTCTATTGTTATCTCCCCCTTTTCATTTGTGATTTTCTTATTTTAAATATTCTATTTCTGCCTTTTGGTTAGTTTGGATAAAGGTTTGTCTCTTTGTTTAAATTTTCTTGATTTTAGCCCTCAGTTTTACTATTTCATGCCAAGTACTCCAACTAGGTGAGTTTGCTTCTAATTGTTCTAAAGCTTTCGGCTGTGCTATTAAGCCTCTTATGTGAGATTTCTCCAGGTTTTTTATGTAGTCATCTATTGCTATTAATTTTCCTTGTAGTACTACTTTTATTGTGTTCCATAAGTCTTGGTATGTTGTGGATTCATTTTCATTAAATTCTAGGAAGTTTTTGATTTTTTTTTTTTTTTACTTCTCCCTTGACCCAGAGGTGGTTTAATTGAGAGATGTTCAGTTTCTATCAGTTTGTAGGCTTTCTGAGGTTTGTGTTTTTGTTGAACTCTCCATGATGTTCTAATAGGATACAAGGAATTATTTCCATTTTTTGTATATTTTCTTATTTGCTTTATGATCAAGTATGTGGTCAGTTTTAGAGAAAGTTCCATGGGGTGCTGAGTAGGAGGTATATTCCTTTGTGTTTGGGTGGAAAGTTGTGTATATATCCATTAAGTCCATTTGAGTCATAACATCTGTTAGATCTCTTATTTTGCTGTAAAGTTTCATTGGTGAGAGTGGGGTATTGAAGTCTTCCACTGCTAATGTGAGGGGTTTGATTTGACATTTATGAATTAGAATGCTTTTTTTACACATGTAGGTGTCTTTGTGTTGGGGGCATAAATATTCAGGATTGAGACTTCATCTTGATGTTTTTCTCCTGAGATGAATAACTAATGTCCATCATGATCTGTTTTGTTTGAGTTTAGTTTGAAGTCTATTTTGTTTTATATTAGGATAGTTGTTACACCAGCTTGTTTCTGAGGTTCATTTGATTGGATAGTCTTTTTCCAGTCCTTTACTTGAGACAGTGTCTGTCTTTGAAGTTGAGGTGTGTCTCTTGTATGCAGCCAAAGGATGGATCCTGTTTTTGTATCCATCCTGTTAGTCTGTGCCTTTTTATTGATGAATTGAATTCATTGATATTAAGAGATATTATGATCAGTGATTGTTAATTCATGTTATTTTTAGTGGTTGTGTGTGTGTGTGTGTGTGTGTGTGTGTGTGTGTTTCTTCTTTGGGTTTTTCTTCTATGGAATTATCTATTTCTTGTGGTTTCATGGGTGTATTTAGCTTCATTAGGTTGAAGTTTTCCCTCTAAGACTGAATTTGTGGATAGGTATTCTTTTTTTTTCTTCTTTATTTATTTTGTATTTATCTAAAAAACAGTAAAATGAATTTAAAATGCTGAAAAGTTAACAATAACTATAAAGAAGATAAAAATCATAAGCATGACTTATCAAGGGTGATAATGCAAGTAAGATTGCTATACATATATTTACTTTGTGTTCAGCTTTCCCTCTGAATTCTTTTTTCCATCCTTGTATATCCTCATTCAAGGTCCCTTCCCCCTCCCACCACATCAGGTCATTTTACTTCTCCACAACTCCCCATCCTCTCCCTGGGCAGGGAGCAGACAGTCCTATGGTCCCACTGATCCAATAATGCTTGGATCAGTCTCTACTGCTGGCCACACCCAGTTTTGTCCACCATCCCTCAAGAGTGAGTCAGATGTTCCTATAGTTGGAGTGGGGTTTGAAGGGTCAGTCCAGGGTGTTTCTGATCCCAAGGTGTTCAGTGGTTGTGGTTTGCCGCTTGGGCAAGCTTGGCTTTTTTTCTTGTTTGTTTGTTTAGAGACGACTAATGAGTGGGTACATCCCCTGCTTATCTTTCTGAGATTGTGATACCTCACTCAGGAGGATATTC